>BHFT01060657.1:0-27344 GCA_004320025.1 Laticauda laticaudata
CCGGCGTGACTTACTGATTTTTGCGTTGGCCCTGTTTCCTCTCTACTGAAGTCACCTCCAGGTAATGTAATTTGGTTCTTTCTGGGACTACTTATAGAATTGGTTTGGCGGTTTTGTTGTCTACGTTTTGTTGCGTGTTTCCTTCGTGGCTATGGAGGTCTCCCCCCCCCTCAATATTCGTGTATTTGAGGGGTCTCCTCCTTCTGGTCTGATTAAAATTGTTTAACGTTTAAAGTTTGCTGTGGTTCTAGGGTGTGTGGTGCTGTTCTTTTCCTTCGTAATCTGGGTGTGTCAGTGGTTTCTTTCTATATGTTGTACCGATTGCTCAGTTGATCTATTTTCGTTGTCTCTCCCAACTTCTGTCCTCTGTTGTCCGATAGCTCTGTATGACCAGGGATCCTGTTAACTTGGTTAATGTTTTGCGCTGTACCCACAGTGGGTGCCCCGTGAGATTACTTTTGGTACTATATCTAGGTCCCCTGTCTGCCGGAATGTGCATGTTTTGCTACGAGGAGTCTGCTGTTTTTAGGCTGTAGGGGGGTTAATCTATCTCAGTGCAATCTTAATTTTCTGCCAATCATAGTTCTGCCGGCTTTTATTTGTTGTGGAGTTAGGTGTGATCTGTTGTTATAGTGAGCATTTTGTAGATTTTTTTTCTTATGTCCCTGTGTCTAGTTCCTCTATAGTCCTCTTGAGTGATACCGGAACATTTGTAAGTCTGTTTCTGTTCTTTGCTGAGCTTCTTGTTTTCACTTTGAATTTCATGTATCCGTGGGTGGATGCCATTTTATCTTAGGCACCCAGGGAATTCAACTGTTTAGAGGTGGCCTAGTGCATTTTCTTTTTTAACTTTGGACGTCCCCGCCTCTTGAAATCTTTGTAAGAAATCTTCCGATTGGCAGCCTTTCCAGTGGTTCCTTGTCATTGCTGATACAGCAACATCAGCGAAGTATAGTACCGACCACTTTTATCCTTTGCTTAGCAAACATTCATCCAAAACTTTGGAATTACCTGGGGCCAGCATGATCCAAATTGCAGGTCTTTGGCACTTCATGCACTACTCGCGCCCCCTGTGAGTCACGATGTTTGCTGCTCACTGCTCTCGGGGTCAATCTGCAATGCTGGGTCAACTTGTGCAAGGGTCGAAGCTTTGACGGAAGACCTTGCCCTCCCACATGAATGTAACAGATTGTTGCACTACGGGAACGGGGGTATGCACCTTTTGTGTAATGCATGGTTTAGGTGCGTTTGTAGTCTCCAGCAGATTTCTCACAGACCCATCTGGCTAATTGGGGTCTTCCATTTGATGTCTAATTAGTTTCCAAACCCCTGTGCGGATGAGTTTAATTCCAACTTGCTCTATCATCTTCGGTTTACTATGTGAAGGTAACTCACCTTGATGTGGGGCTATGCGTCTAGATTCAAAATTAAAGGAGTGGGGGACCCTCGCTGATTTGCCTAGTTTTCCCATCAAACACTCCTGGAAATTCTCATCGCTCTCCCCAGTCTTTCGTCGTGACGCTTGTTATTCCCGATCACTCGTATTCCCAGGGCCGAACATTTGAGTCCAGTAGGCTTGGGCGTACTCCGGTCTATGATGTTAATGGCAGAATTTCGGTGCTTACTTGGAATTTTAAGACTTGGAAGTATGTCCAGTCCACTGATGGGGATCCTGTTCCCTTGTAGTCTGTTTGAGGTAGTTTTTTGGCTCTCAGTTCTGTTCTCATTAATGCTCAGGTATCGAGTCTCCTTAGTGTGTATCCATGGATACATAGACATGGTATGAACGAGTCCACTTCCATCTCACATTGTTGGCCTTTGATGTTGATTCACAGTACCTTCCAGGCCCACGGTTAGCACTCGATTGCCCAAGGTTTACTAGTTTGGTGGTGTCCTTCGCTTTCTGTAAGTTTTTCATTGAGCATTTGCTTCGTGGTTTTCTCGTCCAATGGCCCATAGCCTGTCTTTCTTTCATTCTGCGAGGGGTGCGGTCTCTCGTCTGGGCTGTAGCTCTTTTTTTTAGTTTCGGCCAGACCACTTGCTATGTTCCGCCATTCTCGCGCAGGTGCGGCAAAACCGCACTTAGGAATGGCACATCGGAATGGGAATGGTCTCTCGCTCACCGGCGTACTGAGACCCGACTTACGTCTCTCCCCCTCCTCATGTCCCCCCCCCTGTTCTTGTTCTGATGGGTCTGTGTATTTCCTCTTCCTTATCGTTCATTTCGGACACAACTCGATATCCTCGTGGATGCGTGTGGTCTTGTTGGAGCCTCCGTTTTTTCGTCCCAGCGGTTGGCTTGTCTCATGCCAGTGTTTTTTGGTTTTTCCGTATTCATTTGACGCATCGCATCGCATCTGCTGATTTTTTTATTGTGGCTCTCGGCTGCCGTGTGCCTCGCGATGGCTCGCGTAGGCGTGATATTTGTTCAGCGTTGAGCAGCTGCTCTGCAAAAGTGAAGTCTCATCAAACCTAGGCAACCACCGGTCCTTCATGCATTCTCCACATTACTGTTGAGGACTCGCGATCCTTCGCCAAAGTGTCCCTTAGAGCTGCTGCGAAATCTCGCAATGCTCTCACCTTTCTTCTCTGTCCGTATGTAAAATTCATGTATCACGAAATGCTGGAGGACATGTCGAGGAAATAATGGGCCCTTCTGTATTCGTCCAAATACTGCCCCAGTGCTCTGACTTTACTCCTCAGGCTTGGCCATGCTTTGGGGCTCATCTTGAACACTGCGGGCCCACAGTGTGTCAGGAACACAGCTCTTTTTCTGTTGTCAGAGATTCTCTGTAGGTCATTGCTCTCAAGGAACATAAGGAATCTGTCGATGTACAATTCCCAGTCCTCCATCGCTGGGTCGAACGGTGCGGGTGGCGAGTTGGTGCCAGCCATTTCGTCTTGCTCGATTCTCATTGCCACGTACTCAACTGGTCTCCTTGTCTCAGAATCCCACCTTTGTCGCCAGTGTTAGATCACGGGGAAAAGGAGACAGAAAACCAGCGTGACTTTCAGCTCTTTATTTGGTTCCTGGAATCAGTCTGACTGCGGAGCCGCGGCAGCTTATTTTATAGAGGCTGCTTGCGGCTCGTGGCCAATGATGGCTCCTTGAATCTCCTGCTGTTAGGCGGGCCAATCATGGGCCGGCAATTGTTGAGCAATCACTGTCGCTTAAAAGCACCAATCATCTTTGAGTATTAGTGGACCAATCAGAACAGGGTATTTCAAGTATCTAATATGTAACAGATAGGTATCACTTTGGTGGACACATTAACAAGGACATGAAAGCAACCCCCAACCAGGCATTCCCTAGGTAATGGTGATGTCCCTGGCTAATCCTTTCAACCTGGAAGCGCCTTGGCTCTTCCAGTATGAATGCATGCATACAAGAAGAATTTATAAAGCCATTTTCTCGAGGTCCCTCGAGCAGACTCTAACTGACCCCTTACTTTCTTCTGCCCCTTGCCTCCTTGCCTCTTCATCAGCATGTTGACAACTGGGAGTAGGTAGACTAAATATTGCTTCCCTTGCTAAGAAGTCAAGCAGTTGCTGTTATCTGCCTCTTCACTGATCTGAGTTTTGAGATTGGATGCTGTGGATTTTTAATATCATTTTTTAACCTTCAGGTGGCCATTTTGACTTTTAAAGACCAGATTTGGCAGATCAACATTTTCACATCAAATGGAAAAGTGCAATATAGGATTCTGTACAAAGAAACAACTGATCTAGATATTGAATTTGAACTGACCTGCCACAATAACTGGCTCTCACAGGAGAATTTAAGAAAGCACAATACATTATTACATTGGTGCATTAAGCTCTCTCTGCAAATAAAATGACCAAGGGCCTTCTAATAGTACCCTAACAAACACACACACCACTTCAATATGTTTCTCTGTGAAAAATTGGGACTGGTCCTGGAGTTCATGAAATCCACATCAGAAGGAGAAAGAGCTCTTCCACACAGAAAGCTTTTTATACCTCCTTCTACCCCAGAAAGACCTATGATAATATTTTCCTACTGGAAAAATGTTCCATGGTAAAGATATGTGAGTCCCCACGTGGGGCAGCCTGCATCCAAATTCAAGTTTTCCAATTCTGTTTCCAAGCATTTCTGATAGAATAAATATTAATATATTCTTAGATAAATTAACATAAACAGGAAAAGAACACTGTAACATTTCTCTCACATAAATAATTCTGAATTATTACTTGCAAACACATATTTCCAGGTAATCAAACATAACCAGCCTGCATATCTCACCAGCTCCCAGGATGCCACACTTTTGATGTCTGATTTATTGTGTCCGTTCATCCCAGTTATTTGGGATAGATGGCATACTTATGGTAGGCCACAGAACAAGGGGATGAAGCGTTGTTGGGTTCTGAAATTTAAATCTACTACAAAGCTTTGCTATACAAACATAACAAATATGTATACACATAAAATGAAGACATCGCTCCCAAATGAAAATGTTTTTAGATTCCCCAAATCTCTCAGGTATTCTGTTATATTCAATACTGAGGAGACCCACTGAAGGTTAGTTTTCTTGCAGTTATATCACTTCTATGGTTATAGCACTTCAAAACATTATCTTTCAACCATTTGTCACATAAAACATTAAGAAAGTAGAGAAATTTCTAAATCCCTTCCCAAATAATGGAATAAATACTGTTTTGGAAAACTGGAAGCCCCTCTGATGGTATAGTGAGGAGATAGATATGCAAAATATTTTCATCTTAACTTGTTAAAGCCTCATAAATAACTTTCCATATGTAAATTTTAATCTTGGGGTTCTTTGGCTGTCAATTGCTCAGCCATATCAATCATCAACAAAACAGAAGGAAAAAAAGTAAATTATGTGACATTATTATGTTTACCAGATTGGCTTGAGGTATTTTGGTGACATGATGATCATGATGATAATTATTTTTTATTTTATTAAAACATCTTTTTATCCTGTACCTTTAATGATGTTTAGTTACATCCAGTACTATGCATATGATACATTTCATTTGAAAACTGGAACGGAATACTGGATTTTTGTGACTTTTTATTAAATTAATTAGTTTAACATTGAGGGTTGTGCTTCTTCCATCATGGCAACAAGTACATGCCATAATTTGCTGAGGATAACCTTTTAGTTTAGCTAAAATAATAAAGAATGGGAAAAAAAGTTATAACACTGAATAATTGGAGGTTAATTATCACAGTATAATAGGCATGAGCTATGGAATGCTTGATTGGTTCTAGCTAGCAGTCAATATCCAGCAATTTTGCAGACTATTGCACAAGGCCTAGCAACATTATATATTATGAAGGTGTTAAAGTCAAAGAGTAATAGAGAGATGTACAACTGGTTTGTGCAACTCATTAATTTGATGAGTAATGGGTAAATCAGAGTACTGCAGATCTCATTGTAAAATGGGCAGGACATGGTGACATGTTTGATTGTTTTAACCTACCCAGGATTTTGGAGCAAAGAAATTCTGGACAACTTCCTACACTTTCCTTGTCACACAGCTGAGGAATGGCAAGTGTAGTGCAATGCAAGACCCTCATATAGTTGGGGTCTTCTAGATGCATAAATACTATAAAATTATTACCTAGCTTAGCTTTTCCACAATGGAGGGTATAGAGCCTTGCCAAGATCAGTTTGACGCTCTGTATGCATTATAAGCTGCTCAGAGTCTTCTGGCCTGCTTATATTCAGAGACTGTAAATGATGAATGGGGAGTTTAGTTGATTATAGTTTGACTAACAGGATTTGTTTTCTTGTGAATTGATATTGTCCAATATTACTGGGACTAAGCTTATTGGGAGAAAGGATACTCTTGGCTAAAATTGAATATTGACTACTATACTTAAATCCTGAAGCAGGCGCTATACCAGAGGTAGGCAAATTAATGTGGGCCATGAAATTGTTTAGAAGAGATCAATTTAGACATGGAAATCTGCAGTGCAGTGTCATATATACAGCCAGGCTTTCAAAGGGTTCAAACACTCATTTTTAGCTGGCATTTGGAAAGCTTGCTCTATGTATAGTATATTTCATCCCTTCATCTGAGACTAGATGCATAAAACATGGTCTCTATTGCAAATATTTGAGGCAGCCACTGGTCTTAAATAATAGGAGGACTTAGCTTAGGGTTATCTGCTGTCCACTTTCTTCTTTCATAAGCTTTTTGATAGAGAGACTAGCATATCCAAATAGGGTTAATAATTCAAATAAACAAATAAATAGAAAAGTGAACCTCAATCCAGAAGAAGTAAAATGCCAGTAACGACAATTGCCTCATTCACCCACCTATTTAAGCCCCAGATAATTTCTCTCATGTAACTACAGGATCCCCAATTGAAAGGTAAGCATACATACAACAAAGAGCTTACCTCTCTACTCTTGCACATACTGAAGCTCTGTAGGTATACAAGAGTCGCACAGCTTTGAACTTCAACACAAAACTGCAGCTGCCACCTTTTTTGGCCTTCCTTAAATATAACTTGGAACACTCAATATTCAATTTTCAAAGCTACCCGGCTATGTCTTTAACTTAAGTAGGTAAATTAGTCTTTCTAATGAGTGTTATTCATCCCATTTTCATTTTGTGTAGTGTGAGCAAAAGTATAATGTGGGATTATTTAACATAAATAAATAGTATTGGAAAGGTTAATACGAATTTAAGTACCGTCTGGCATTAACTTTCACAATGAAAGGGTGTATGTGTTTTTAAAAGAGCAGCTCTGGCTTTAGGTTTTACAGGGAAAATATATTTCAGAGCTTCTTTTTTCCAGGTGTGCCAAACAATCTTAAAAATAAGAATAAACATTTTTTTAAACAGTGTGTTATTATTGCCATTAACTACTCCCCTTTTCAGAGGCTCTGTGCATCAGATTACATCTAATTGCCTCTAAACAATTTACTGGTAGGTTGCTTATAGAAAGTAAACAAATGCAGTTTAACAGCCATTTCAGTGTAAGTTTGCTTTGCTTTGCTCTGCTTTTCCTTCTCTGCTTTTTGTTTTTCCTTATACTAACAGGGAGATTCATTAGAAATTCCTCTTAAAATCCAGTCATCTATGCTTAAGGATCAATGCTTGGTAAACTGGCGGGTATTCTGCAATAAATTCTCCCATTTATAGACTTTTCTTAGACCTAGTAGCTGCTAATGTCATTGAAATTGATTATTTGTGGTGTTTTTATCACTGCTTAAAATATCTAATTGCTTTTTCTCCACAGACTTGAATTTCGGTTGCTTGTTGCTTGACAATTAATGAAGGGACAAAGCCCAAGTAATGTGACAAATTTGGGGCCTACAGAGACATTATTCTGTTGATAACCATAGACTTCATCAGAATGGATAGATTCACAATTTATTACACTGAATTTAATTTCAGTTGTTTTAGCTGAATGCCATGTGCCTGTTTTCTTATATAAAAACCGGAGCCACGTTGGTTAAGACAGTTCTGTTAGATTTGATCAGCAGTCACCTAGCCATGTTTTCTTGCTTCATTCAAAGCTACATACAGGTTACACTGTGAACAACTGAAGGGATCAATGATCAGCAAAACCAGGTATCTGAATCAATTGTAAATCAGGAAATATATTTGTAAAAAGTTTGATGGATCATCCATTCTATTCCTATTAGTATCTTATATTACTTATAAAATACTTATAAGATACTTACATCATATTAATTACTACCAACCTGCCTTCTATCGAGGACCTGTAAACTGCGCGAGTCAAAAAGAGGTCTGTGAAAATATTTACAGACCCCTCACATCCTGGACATAAACTGTTTCAACTCTTTCCCTCAAAACGATGCTATAGAGCACTGCACATCAGAATAACGAGACACAAGAAAAGTTTTTTTCTTGAAAGCCATCACTCTGCTAAACAAATCATTCCCTCAACACTTTTCAACTATTTACAAAGTCTGCACTACTATTACTATTAATCTTACTCCTTATTAACCATCCCCTCCCACTTGTGACTGTATGATTGTAACTTTGTTGCTTGTATCCTTACGATTTATATTGACTGTTTCCTAGTATGATTTGATTGCTTATTGTACCCTTTGACTATCATTAAGTGTTGTACCTTATGATTCTTGACTCTTGACGAATGTATCTTTTATGTATACTGAGAGTATTTGCACCAAGACAAATTCCTTGTGTGTCCAACCACATTTGGCCAATAAAGAATTCTATTCTATTCTATATAATTGTTTGGTCAGTTCAAATGAAGGTGTTTGTTGTTGAGAATTATCATAATATTCATACTCATTGATTGTACCTAAATCAATTATTTCTCCTAAAACTAAGATGCAATGTAAGTATTTTAGAGAAAGAATGGAATGGGAATAGTAAAATTTGGAGGCAGAAAAAGCATGGGCAAAAGTGAGGTCAGAAAGTTTGCAAACCAAAACATAATATGTAGAAGTAGAATGAGCTGAAAAGTGAAGGCTTCATGTGATCAGGAAAAATGTGGAGCCTTTCCTCATTGCTGAGTTAAAGTACTTATTATCCATCCTCAAGTCAATACAAGATTATGCTACCATGAAATTTGCTGCCCATATGGTCACTTTCTGACCTGTTTGTGTTCTGTCTGTTTCAAATCACCAACAATTGGTAGTGTCCTGATTTACACAACTGCAGAGTGAAGGAACTTGCTCTTGTTCACTCTTAATTTCAAAGTGAGAGTGATAGTGGTTCAATCTTTCTCAGTCTTCTCTGTGATACAGCATGAGCAGATAAACTCAGTTTGAAACCCTTGCTTATTGTTGCCAGATTACTACACTCCCTATCTGACTTACTTCCATATTTTACTCCCTACATGTACCTACCTTCATCCTTGCTCTTGTTTTCTTGTTCACTAACTCATCCACTCACTCTCCCCCCCCCATTTTAACCCCTTCTTTCCCTTCTGCTCTCTTCCCAGATTTGAATTTCCTTGTCCTTGTAAATGGCTAGGCTCTGATGAAATGAAGAGATCATCACAGGACACAGCAGGGAAACATTTATACTGTAGTTAGGTTGATGGAGAAATGCCATATATCTTAAAATTATCTTTCAACAGTTCCATGTCCTGTCCATGAATTTCTATTTTAAAAAACTGGGGAAGGAATAAAATGTATCTCAGGAATAATTTCTGTCTGTTGTTTAAAAAAATGATGAGGCATATTTATTTCTATTTCTTAATAAGAATTTATTTGTTTATTTAAATTGTGGTGCAGAGGAGCAATGTTTTAACCCTTCATGGGAATCTGATGCTTCAAAAATTATGCCTTGAAGCAAAGAGTTTATAACTTGAGAGGATGGACAGATGAAACAGTGGCTATTGCACTGACCTTTATGTTAAATCCCTCAAAACAGTAATAGCATGGAGGAGCACAGTGGAAGGAACAAGGACTCAGCATAGACCAACTGCAAGAACAGTTCATCAAAGATGAAGCTTTGAAAAATGAAACTATTAATTTCTACTCTGTCGTTCTAGTCTAGTTATTATTACAGATGACTAACAAATGTTTGAAAAAAAGAAAGTAGATTCTTAAAACATTTCTAATCATTAGATATACAGATAGATCATTACAAAGAAACAAGATTCTAACTCAACTTCAGCAAAACCCTAGAAGGGGGGTAACAAAGATCTAAGAGAAAAAGAGAGAGGCACCACCCAACAGAAAAAGAGAAAGATATGTGTAAGAAGGAAAGACATAGTTGAGGCTGAACTATGGGAAAAAGTTGCAAGTTAAGGATTCAGCAGCTAGAAATCAACCATCCAACCCCCTGCAAAATTAAAAGTATAATGAAATAGGGAAAAAATTGCCAATTCTTGACAAGTCTTATCCTCTACCTATACCCCGTAAACTTATAAATCACCTTTAGAATGACTATTAATTCCTGTTCATAAATTAATGGCTCCATTTATAGTCTAATAGCTTCTTGTATGATTTGGTTTAGGTTACAACAACAGTCTATAGTGTGTCATTAATTTTAAATGCATTTTTTTTACACAGAGATACAGATGCATAGAAACCACTATGCAATTATGAAAATAGTTTCCAGATCTCCTTAAGCAAAAATAAGTCTCCAATTGTTTCTGTCCATCCAGAGTGATCAGGCAGAGTGGGTCTCCTCCAGGTCCCTTCAATTAAATGTCGTCATCTTAAAGAACCAAGGAAACGTGCCTTCTCTGAAATGGACCTTGTCCTGCTGGATCAGCAGCCCCAGAGATACATATGGCATCTTCCCTTCAACTGTTCCAGAGGTTTCCTAAGACCTGGCTTTCATCCCAGGCCTGGGATTTGGATGGAATCTCTGGCAATTTTCTTTTTTTCTGGATCTTATTTATGTGGTTTTGCCTGGGTGGTCAGGTTCTTTTTTAAATTACGTGCTTTTAAAAATTACGTATTCTTCTAAATATTGTAAAAGCTACCAGAATCTTTTTGGAGTCAGGAAGTCTAAACTCCTACAAATGAAATCAAATAAATAATAGTAAAAAGATTAACTGGTGGCATTTTTATTTTTAGACTTTGACAGTTCATATTAGGCACACATCTGATGAACTGATTGCATGATTTTTCTGTAATAAATTGATTGAACATTACAATTAAAAAAATAAGAACTAGCACACACTAAGAAAATAAAAGAATAAAAAGAAAAATATAAAATGCAGAAAAGAAAGGGGCAAATAAAAATAGAAAAAAGGGGAAAACAATATAGTAAGAAAAAGAAATGTATAAAGAAGTAAATTCATCTTTAAAACAAATAAACAATTTTAGTAACTTATCACCTTCCTTTAAAATACAAAAAGTAATCTTTTCTTCCTATATCTCATCTCTTATTATAAAGAAACCTTTAAAACTGCATCTTCCCTTTACTTTTAACAAACTTGTTCCTTGATCCCATTAAAAAATATCCTAGTTGATTTTTTTCTCTCTCTCATTTTTTTTCTTTGTCCTTTCTCACAAAATTCTTCAAAACTTTTACAAATATCTTTTGTAAATCCAATATAAGAAGGTTATCTACATTACCCTTTTGGTTTGTTAAGACATCAGCTGGTTTCATTTGTATCTCCTGTATACAATATATACAGTATATGATATAAGGTATATTGGAATATTGAAAAAGAGCCAGGTTATGTTTAATAAATTCACCAAAGAAACATTTTTTATACATCGGGAGAAGAACTAGACATAGTAGACAGCAGTGGGATCCTTCTATTTCCACTACTGGTTTGGTGATTGTGCCTGCACCTAACGTGTGTGTCCTAAAACTGCAGCTTTCCATACACCAGCTGAGGGCTGCAGCACCAATCAGCTGAGAGGATAAAGAAGAGAAAAGTGCAAGGGGCGCAAGGCCAATCATGAGCTCTTCTCTTCTTTATCCTCTCAGCTGATAGTTAGTCAGAGGCTTTTTTTCCTCTTCTCAGCTGATGTCGGGGGCTTTTTTTAACTACCAGTTTGGCTAAGCTGGGCCAAACGGGTAGCATACCAGCACTGATAGTTCACCACTGCATATACCTTAGCCAATGAATCTCAATGGAAGGTGATACAATAAAATAAATTGAATGGCATGTTAAATGTGGTTGGCGGAATCTAAGCATCATTTTCAAGAACAACCTCTCTCCATGCCTGAAGAGAAAAATTTCTGATCAGCGTGCACAACCTGTTCTTTCATATGCTGGTGAAACATGGACATTAACCTTACTATTGATACAAAAGCTATCAAGAAGAACTACGAATTACAAGACCAGATAGAAAGATCTGCACATGGATTAGACAGCAAACAAAAGTATATGGGTTTACTCATCAAGAGGGTAAAATAATTCAAATGGAAATGAGCTGTCACATAACAAGAAGAACTGATGGCCAGTGAATCAAGGCAATCATAGAATGGATCCCACTTTATTAAAAAAAAAAAATCCACAAAAGAGACCTAAAACAAGATGCATCAATGACATCAGCAAGTATTGCAGGGCCAATTGGCAAAAAAGAAAGCTCAGGGCGGTATTAGTTGGAAACATGCAGAAGAGGCCTTCATCCTGCAGTGGATAGACAATGGCTAAAATGATGGTGATGATGAAGATTGTACCATTATATCCTTCCACATCAGCCCATCATTTTAAATCCACTTTCAAATCAGTCTCGGTCCTTATCTGGTAAATTGATTCTTCTTCTATGTAATCTTTTAAAAGCAGTCAATTTATATTGGCAGATATTCTTAAAATTCTGGATGCCTTGTTCACAAATACCCTTCCATATGTCCAATGTTAAAATAGTTTCCTCTATTTTTTAGCAGTAAACCAAATGTCAGTGTTCTTCTCCTTCAATTTTAATTTTTAGTTCCTTTTGGTTCCCTCTTGTGTCCAACCTTCAAAATCCAATCTTATCATTTTTTTTAAGTATTCAAAACAAGAGCATTTTCCTATGGGAAGGTTTCTTTTAATTAATTTTGAAATCTTATTTCAAATCCATCTGGACCCTTAGTCTGTTTGTATCAACATTCTAATCACTGTTTTGCTATGTATTCACCCCAAGAAAATTTCAAGTTCTTAAATTTGTATTTAAAACTTCATTTCCTAAGGATTAAAGGAAACTCACCTGGTGTAATTAAAAAAAACAGCCATTCTAAAGGTTCCCGGTATCTGAAAAGCTGTTAACAAGCAACTTCCAAAAGTGTTTAAGAAAGGAAGTATATGAACTTTGTGCCTCTAAAAAGACTGATGCAATTTAAATAAGCTGACTATTCCCTCATTTTCCAGAGCATTAAACCTCCAGGAGACAGTCTGTTTCGCAGTCTCCTTATGAGAAGCAACTGTCTGGAGAACCTGCGGGCAATCCCAAATCCTCTCCTTGTTCAGCTCAGCAAAAAAATGTCTCATCTTGAAATGCATCGGTTGACATGACAAACTTGCATTTGCCTCTGTCTCCAGCTGATCCTACAGCTTCCTATATGACTTAGAATAATTTTTGTCACTTTGAATGTACACTAATCGGCATACATTAAAATGAAATTGTGTTGCATGCAGCTCTCAAAGGGTCACCCCTTATATGGAATAAATACCCTTAATAATCAGTTTTGCCAACAGAATATAGCCATATCGAAGTCCCAAAATGGTTAGCTCTAAGAATCGGATTTTGGCTTACTTATCTAATTGACCACACTCTGTAAATTTGCAAATCTTCTACTGCCACTGAAATGGACATCTTGCCCAGTAAGTGCATCAAAAACAAGAGAGAAGCTGAATCCAAATTGAAAAATACCGTTCAATTTATTATCCTTCAGCTTGAACCTGAAAAATACAGCCTCCTTGGATGAACAAAATTATACATTAACAATGCACATAAATTTCAGCCTTTAAGCACAGGACCATATCTATGTGCTCGTAGGTGTAAATGTGTATGATTATTTTGTTTTAAAAGTGAACCATGCATGTATGTCTAGATCAAAATAATTGAAGTTCCATAATGTTGGGTGTAGGGAGAGAAGAGAGAATAGTTTCTTCTTCATGAAAGCATGATAAATAATTAATCAATGCAGCCATGTGGCAGTTTGAAATGCAAATGTGATGGCTGAAGGTACAGTGCTTGCTATCAAGAGGAAAATGATGTGACTGAAATATACAACCTGTTCTACCTGCTGATTGGAAAAAGCTTGGACCTGGGGATGAAACAGAGCCAGGCAAAAGCCTCCTTGGCCAACCCTAATACTTGCCTTTGACCTGCCACTTGCTTTCATATCCTGTCCCAAAACAACTCTTGCTTTAAAAAATGATGAAAGAACTTACTGTCCGATGGAATAAGAAGAACACAACCTGAAGAAAATTTTCCTCCAGGTTGCAGGCTGCTGGAGAAAAGTCTCTCTTTTAAGTCTCTGTTTCTTTTCCTCCTTTTTTTTTTTTAGTCCTTCATTATTATTAATTTGCAGCCTTTTCTTTGTTATCCACATTCTCCAGAGTCATTCCCACAAATAGTTTCATGACTCAGGAGGTGACAACATCAACTTGCAAAGGAACAAAGGAAGGAGGATGGCATCCTGTGTGCAAATAAGAAAGGAAGAAGTATTTTTTTACTTATCAAACTTGGCATTAACAAGCATCTTTTTATACAGCAGGTAAAAAGGGGGAATTGAGCTACTAAGGCATTGATTTGCACTGCAGAGACATAATGTTTAAAGCTCAGATCTTCCACACTACAGGTTGCTTGGAAGATTCCATTGGAGGAGGGAAGACAATCTCAAAGGAGACTGAATGGGAGGGAACTGAATCAGTGTGTTCTCCATAAGCTGCTGAAGCTGATTGAATCTTGGCAGCCTCCATTAAACATGGTTATTGGATTGATGAGGGCAAGAATAGTTGAGGGCAACCCTAGCCATTCAAAAAGATTAATGTTTTTATAGGAACTGATTTGTACTGCTAGTCCTTGAACTGTTTAGAGGCAGAGGCAGTTTACAAGGCTGGTTACTGATGTCTACATGTCCAATACAGTGAACATGTATATTTCTTGGTCATCTTCTAACAGGAATGGAGAAGCAGTGCCCTCCAAGTATTGCCAAATTATATTGCACAACTAGCTATAATTAAGGAGTTAGCAACATCTGAATGAATGTTGTCTGCTTGTAGTGCATGCAGTTCTAATCTATTTAAGATCAGGAATTATAAGAATAATAAAATAACAACAGTTGGAGGGGACCTTCGAGTTCTTCTAGTCCTATCTATTTTCAAGCAGGAGATCCTATACCATTTCAGGCAAATGGCTATCCAATCTGTCCTTAAAAACCTGCAGTGTGAGAGCACTCTCATCCCACTGATTAATTGTTCTGTCAGGAAATTTCTCTTTACTTCTATGTTGGTTCTTTCATTGTTTAATTTCCATCTATTGCTTCTTGTTCTGCCTTCAGTCTAAAGAGGTGATAAAATTGTTGTTATTTGTTCACTCAAGTGTCACTAAGATTTACATGAAGATGTGGTATTCTGTAGCAAAGATGTGTAATGTTTGCAAAAACTGAAAGGAGATAAATGCTTTTTCACAGAAATGTATTTACTTTAACTCATTGCTGAAGCTTTGTACAGTATATCACATTTTATTGTGACAAAGTATCTCTACATCCAAAACATGACTTCTTACAAACTTGGATAAACAAATATTCTTTAAGGATAACAAAAATATAGAGATAAAACATTTCATACAATGTCAAAATAAAGACTCCTTTGCCCTCTCTTGTAGTGTCTGCAATTTAGGTTTTGGGTTTTTTTTAATGGATTATGGGTTTATTATATATTTTGTGTTTTGACATTTAATTCCTCCCATTAAAATAAAGTACATGATGGAAGTAAAAAATTCAAACCTTCCATAGGTTTGAAGTTGAAGTTTTCCCCATTGCATTTCAATAAAATATTTTGAAATGCAACATTGAATAGAGCTATTCCTGCAAAAAAGAGTGAGCCTTTCTACCTTAAAATTAATTTAATCTATGCTAAATAAAATACATAACTTTGAATTGAACCTAAATTACCTGGAAATTGTGTCTTCTAATATGGAACTATGCATCTGGTTTTGGTCAAACAATAGCCAGCATTTGAATTCTGGAAACTGAAGCCCATATCTCTTAAAGTTGACAAAGTATACCACAAGCCACTTCTTCGTAAGATAAAAAAAACGTGGGATAGCTAGCATCATCACCAGATGGATTTGTAACTGGCTAGAGGACATGACCAACCACATACAATGTGTAGTCCTAAATTAAACTGCATCTACATGGAGAGAAGTATTCATTGGGGTACCCCAGGGCTCTGTTTTAGGTCCAGTACTCTTCAACATCTTCATCAATGATTTGGATGGGGGAATACAAGGGGAACTTATCAAATTTGCAGATGACACCAAGCTGGCAGGAATAACCAACACTCCAGAAGATAGGCTTAAGATACAGAAGGATCTTGACAGACTTGAACATTGGGAGCTATCTAACAAAATGAAATTCAATGGTGAAAAATGTAGGGTTCTACAGAAAAACCAAATGCATAGGAATGGTATAGGTAGTAACTGTGACAGGGATCTTGGACTCCTAGTGGATAATCACTTAAATATGAGCCAGCAGTGTGCTGCACATGTCAAAAAGCCAACATAGTTCTAGGCTATATTAACCTAGAGATAAAATCAAGATCACATGAAGTGTAATACCACTTTACAATGCCTTTGTAAGATCCCACTTGGAATACTGCATCTAGTTTTGGTAACCACAGTGTAAAGAAGATGTTGAGACTCCAGAAAGAGTGCAGAGAAGAGCAACAAAGATGATAAGGGGAATGGAGACTAATTAGAATTCAGGAGCTTTCAGTTCCAGTTTTAGCAATAATTAAAAGCAACACAACAAATTTGTTGAAATATATATTCCAATCTATTACTTTGAACATATTTTTTAAAATAATCCATTTCTATCTCTTAGTGGCATTAAACATTAAAAGACTGTGTTAAGTGTACGTCAAAATTTCCAAATATATTTCAAAATCTCTTTCCTCCCTTCCTCTACAGATATTTATTTCATTGCTTCAAAATATCTGGAAATTGTACATCTCTAATTTATTTCCATCTTTAATTTCCTTTGACACTAAGTAAAATTTTTGTCATTTCTTGTCTTACTTTAAAAGATAACTACTAGCTTCATATCTGCACTTTGAAATAACTTCATTTGGTTTTATCTTATGATCTTTCAATTCTTAGATAAAGGTCTTTTGGTCCCATTTTATAATTAAAAACATAAATAGCTTTAATGTTTTATTGTGAAGAAATAATATTGCTTTTGTCTAACAAACCAGTGTAAGAACTTGGGTTATAAATTGACTACAAAGCAAAAGTACAGTTGTAAGAGGAGATGGCTGTAATGACAAGCGTATTTTGCAAACTTGGGACAGATCTTTTGATAGATGATAGAAAGACAGTGCTACAATACACTCAAGGTAAGTTGACACATCTAACAGGGAGTTGCAGCCAACCATCTCAATCTGCATGACTAATCTTAACAAGCTTGAGGTTTTTTTATTTCTAAATGTTACTTATATTTTTGTAGTGTGTTAGGGACCTCCTTGTGACAATATTTCTGCTTATCTATTACTATAATAGTGGGGAAAAGCACAATGTTTCTGATATGTATGTGTGTGTCTGGATCTGGGACTGGGACTATCACCTTGCAAGTCTCAAGGGAGTTTCCAGTTGAACAGACCAAACCAAACACAGCAAGATAATATCTAACTATTTGGACATATCATGATCAATAACTAATGCTCTATGAAAAACACATATGCTCCATTTTGAAAGCTTGATGCTATGGAGTATTCCACAACTCAACAAATATTTCAGCAAAGAATACCTTTCCATACCTCAGTTAAATGTATATATATTCTCTTCTTTTAGAGTGTTCCCTACCTCATCAAAGAAGTGTCCCATAATATGACACAAATAAAATAGCATATTACTGAGTGGGTGTGGAGGGCATTTCCATTTGTCCTTCAGCTATCGCTCTTTCAGATAAACCAAAAACCAAGGTTTATATTGAAGGATCAAATTTAGCAAGATGAAGAAAGGGTATCAGGATGTGGAATGTATGTGGAGTCTTGGCCCACATATGAAACTAATTGGGCTTGCATTGTGCTGCTCTGTCCATCATCTTACTCATTTGAACCCGCCCTCTCCTTCCATCCTGACAAGGCAGTCCTGCAGCTATCCAGATGTTGAGTCTGTCAAATTTAAAGACAATGACCAGGCCTGCTCTTTATGAAATCTTTACTGCTGAATAGCAAGGGTATTTTTTTAAAAAGAAAGGGTAAAGATAATTAATGAGTTAGCCAATTGATTAAAAGGTTACAATTACAAATTATCCGACTGGTTGTTGCTTAAATCAAGTAATATATACTGAGCAATCCTAAATTAAGTCAAACATATTGCTAAATTACCCAACTTTGTTGTCAGATGGAAAGGCAGGTTATGATTTTTTTTGGTTTGTCACACAGTCAGCCAGATGTTCAGACTGGATTTGGCATTTTTGTCCACCTATCTAGTCCTTCCCAAGGACTGAAGATAGGTAGATATGGATGTTTGATGGGGTTAAAGATATTGACACAAGATATCTTCCAAATCAAGTTGTCTTTTGCAATTGACTGATGGTCATTTTTATCAATGCCAATGATATTCCAGTATTAGTATCTTTGCTTTCTCTTGGCATCGTCATTCTATTTCTGTTTGCAGGTCTTTGTATAGTTTTATCTTCTCTAGTTCTTTCTATTTTATTCTCCTGTCTCCAGATCTTGCCACATCTACCATATTGACTTTTTAAATTTTTCTTACCAACAATTGTTAAATCTGGGGTGTTATGTGGCAGGTGCTGTCAGTTTGAATTGAAGTACCAGACCATTTTAGCTTTTTACTTTTCTATTTATTATTATCGTTATTTTGGTTTGTCTTATGTTAGAATGTTTTGTTAGAATTTGCCAGATGTTTAGTCTGGATTTGGCATTTTTACCAATTTATTGAGTCCTTCCCAAGGTTACTGGGATAGCAGGTGTGGATGTTTTGTGACGTTAAAGATATTGTCACAAAATATAAGCTGTTCCAAGTAAAGTTGCTAATTATTATTACCTTTTTTTTCAGGGCGATCAAAGCAGAGGATCAATATTGTTAGAAGAAATAAGACATTGACTTTTCATTTCATTTTTTCTGAGTATGTATTAGAAACTACATTGATATTCTAGGTTCAGCTGGGTTCAACAGTCAGGACTGTTAATTGTGTTGGGATATTTATACAAACTCCTAAGTACTCTGAATTAAAGGCATGTAAAATATCTATTTGCAGATATGGTTTAAAATCACGTGTCAAGAAGCAAGTTTCATCTATTAGAGAAGAAACCACAATCTTGTTATATTTAGTAAACTCAATATTTGGTAACATAAGGATTATTGGATGTAGTAAATTATACTGATTGCATGAAATTTAAATATTTGTTCTGACTTGTACTGTCACAAAGTGATTTATGAATGGATGACAGAATCACATCTTAAAACCTTACTATGTAATTTACTACAGTAATGAAGTACTTCATTCATTAGTCACATGTTTTATTCCAATTTTTAAATATTGCATATTTTATTATTCTACCACTAGTTTGTTTTTTGTTTGCTCCATTTTATTTCAATTGATTTATTAATTCATCTGTGTGTGCGTGTGTGTGTGTGTGCATGTATGAGTTTGCCTGAGCCCTGCAGTCTTCTCACATAACCAAGTAAAATATTGGTCAGCAATCTTATAAGAAATGTTTGTTGATTAAATATCCATTTCTGCTTTCTTGTGTAGATTATTGGCATGTTCCCACCAGTCATCACACACATCACGATTTGGCAATGACATAATCACTCTAGTTCTCTTCCCTGTTATCTTATCCTCATTTGGAAGCAAATGAATTCCAGCTACCCATCTTAGAGATTCCTCTGATACTTCACATCTCATCCGATCAGAGAAAATCAGCCATATATATCTATCTGTCTGGAAAAACAGATAGGATACAGATTTTTAATCTCTTTTAAGAGTGTCTTTTACTGATAAACTAGTGGAGTTTCTTCTCAAACTGAAAAGAAACTCTACCAAGAAACCCCTACCATGAAGCTTCAACCAGTTTATTAGTACCAGTCTAGACTTAAATACATCTAATGCAATTAAGAAAACGTAAAAAGTCAAACCATGTTAGTTTTTTGTGGAAATGTATTAGCAAGCCATGGCATCATGTTAACTGGAACTTTATTGCAACACTATAAAAATAGCATGTCAGTGTAGAGATATTTGGAATGGGGAAAACTCTTCTGTTTTGATTGAAAATTATAATTATAAATTATCTTTCTATAAACACTGCATTTCACAAGTGTTATCACATTTTCCCATTGTTATTTTGCTCTAGCCCTAAGTATTGAATAACAACTTTTCGGTCCTTCAATACCCAATTTTTTTAAGCTACTGAAAAGCCAGTTTACTGTAGTTTTATAGCTTCCTTCCTTTTTTTCCCTTTCTTATATTTTAACCATTGTGAAGGAGGATGTTTTGTTTTGCAGAGAGATTGTCATGTTGCTGCTGCTGCAAAACAATCTGTGTTGTCAAAAACAAGATAAAAAGAATTTCCGTATTTCTCAAGGAGAAGTTCAAAGGTTTGAAACCATTTCCTTTTTAAAATATGGTTGCTTTATTTTGACATGACTTATAGAGTTTGACATGCATTTGTACCCTCACTATTATGACAACTGTATTTAATGAGTTGAAAACACAGTAAAATATTCTACAAGCCAGTTCACCAATGCCAATTGAAGACAAAAGGGAAGACAACATGCAGTAGAGGGGGGGGGGAAAACCCCAAGCTGAATAGTTGATGTATCTGAAATATAATGAGAAACTGCTCTCTTCCATTGCACGTGAGCTCTTTCAAAGTACCATTTTGGTCACACAGGATCCAAGCCTTTTCTTGAGTCAAGGCTGAATGTGAGCTTATTAAACTATGTTTACTTAGCTTCATGTCATCATAATGAGTGACTGTTACAGATGGTTTATAGCAGTTCCCCTGGAATTAAAAAAGAAAAGGGAAAGAGAAATCAGACTCTTGTCTTTTCAAACTAAACACCAAGGCATTTTTGGATATTTATTTATTTATTTTATTGGTTGTTCATTAGATTGCAATCTCAGCTTGAGGCAATGTATGATCTTTATAGCCTTTTATCTCATGATAAGTTGGGAAGGCTGGGAAGTTATCTTAGGAATTCTGATCATCCCAAGAGATCACATAATGAAATGGGGTCATGAACTTCAATCCACCCACCCCTACCATGAAGCTTCAACCAAATTTTCTGGACTTGATGTTTTCCTCCAGCTCGCATAGTCTTTGCAAGATATAGTCCAGCAAATTCTGAAGTTGGGGGGAGTTTTCTTTAGCCAGTTCCCCATGGTAGTTTCATTTTTTTCATTCTCATGGTTAAGGATGCAGGGAATTAAAAAAAGTCAAGATGGCAGCTGTACCCGCACAATGAATCTTCACTAACCTTCCTTTTTGTGTTGCACCCACAAGTCACATGTATTTATTTATTAAATGTATATGCCCCCATATCTCACTCTGCAAAGTAACTTTTGAATGCAGCTTATATTGAAAATAATAAATATAAAAACACTAAAAATATTTTCCTATAAAACTACAATTTTAAATTTCATTAATTTTTAACTTGTATTAATATTTAACTTTCATTACTTTTTAAATGGGAAGTTGGCATACCAATGAGATTGATCTGCCCTATCCATGCTGTCAGAATAGTGGTCATGCAAGTCCCATTCAACCAGGGTACTCTGGCTGGCAGAATCTACATCAGGGGTGTCAAACTCAAAGCCCACACAAAGCCCAGATCCAGTCCATGATGTGGTGGATCTGGCCCATGGGGCTGTCCTGGACTACCCAATATGAAGATGAAGGAGTGGGTCAGTGTGGCTTTGGTCCAGTCTAGCAAATGCAAAAAGAAAAGATCGGGCCAGCTGGGCTTCGGCCCGATCTACCCAATGTGAAGAGGAAAAGATCAGGCCAGCATGGCTTCAGCTTGGTCTACACAGTGCGAAAAGGAAAGATCAGGCAAGCGTGACTTTGGCCTGGTCTACCCAATGCAACTAGGAAACATGCCAGCAGTTTGGGAGTGTTAGCCACACCCAGTCAGTCATTCCCACTTGGCCCCCCAAGGTCAACCATAGCACTGATGTGGCCCTCAATGAAATTCAGTTTGACACCCCTGATCTAGAAGAATAACCTTCTCTACCATCGATCCTACCCTTTGGAACATCTTGCCCCTGGTGTGAGGTTGGCTCTCGCTAACCTTCCACAAGAGCTTAAAGACCTGGCTCTGGCTATTGGCTTGGGACTCTAATGGAGAGGCTTCACACTGGGGCTGTTTGATAGATTAATAACAGATCTCACTTTCGCCCCTGCTTATCCTACTTCCTTCCCTCTCATCTTTTAGTTAGGGTTGAATATTCATATTTTATAGTATTTAATTTGTATTGTGCATAGTTTTGTATAGTACCTTTTTAACATTGCAATCTAGATGAAGGAAATGACCAAGCTGAACCCAAGGGAGGAGTCAAATGCATCACCAGTCTCAAGCACCTCCATGTCCACAAGAGATCCAAGTCCAACCCACTTTGAATTCCACTGACTCTTATCTACCACCTATTAACTTTGATTGTAAGTAATTTAGATTCTTGTAGAGAGCATAAGCTTGTAATAAACCTTCATATTCATTTGAACTGCCTGGATTTCCTGATTTTCCCATGCTTGACACCAGAATTGCCTTGTGTAAGATGGTCATCCAATAAATTTAAAACATAATACTAATAAATAATAATATTACAAAGTAAAGCATCATCCTCGTTTTCAACAATTTCCATATAGGCCTTGTCAAGTTTTATGAAAAGTATACATCATAGGAATCTGCCATCCAATATGTTGTTTGGAAGCATGCTTTCCTACTTGGACAAACTTAAGGAGGAATGTAAAGCAGTGTTCCTTATGGTATGGTAGTCATTTGGTGAATGAGTTTCTAGCCATTTTATAAAATCATTCATGCATTATCAGAATGTCAAATGAGCTCCTCAGTCTTTCTTCCCATCACCTAGAGCAATGTTTCTCAATTTTTGCAACTTGAAAATGTGTGGACTTCAACTCCCAGAATTCCCCAGCCAGCTATGCCAGCTATACTGTCTGGGGAATTGTGGAAGTTGAAGTCCACATATCTTCAAGTTGCCAAGGTTGAGAAACACTGACCTAGAAAGATTGAAACTTTGTTGTTGTTACTTACAAAGTCATATCCAACCCATCACAACCACATGGACAACGTTCCACCAGGCCTTCCAGTCATCTACCATTTTCTGGAGACCATTTAAGCTCATGCCTACTGCTTCAGTGACTCCATCCAGCCACCTCATTCTCTGTCATCCTCTTCTTCTATTGCCTTCAATCTTTCCCAGCATTAGGCTCTTCTCCAGTGAGTCCTTCCTTCTCATTAGGAGGCCAAAGTATTTGAGTTTCAACTTCAGGATCTGGCCTTCTAAAGGGCAGTCAGAGTTAATCTTCTCTAGGACTGACCAGTTTGATCATCTTGTAGTCCAAGAGACTTGCAGGAATCCCTTGAAACTATCCATTGCATACTTACTTATCACATTGTGAAATTAAGGCCACTACAGGTAATACAAGCAATACTAATAACTGGAACTAAATCAAACAAGTAGCTATCAGATACAGATTAATGGAATGTTATGAGAAGATGCAGTTAGTTAAGTGCTCTCATGCCACTGTTGCCACTTGTTGAACAGTGGTGGGATGCTGCCGGTATAACAATGGGTTCGGTGATTGTGTGTGCATACCTGACACGCACTGCGCGCACATCAACAACTTTCTCAAAAAACTTACCAGCTATGATATATATATACATATATATATATGTATATTCTTAAGTTTTCACGGGTATTTATATGTATGGTATTCAGCTTTGTTCGGGTATTTTCCCACGTCATTATAGTTGTGCTTTTAAAGTTGTAGCAACTATTCAGCAGAATCTTATCTGCCATCATCAGGCTTCTGTATTGTGTTCGTCTGTGAGTCAGACTTTCACCGCCGTTTCTGTTTTAAATTTGGTGCTCGCTTCCTGCTGTGCCAGAATGATTTTTTTCTTCATCCTGATTGGTTGGGAGTCTTAGTCTGTGTTTATTGATCTTGGAGTTTGCTGTGTTCTGCTTGATTGGTCTTTCTAACACATGAAAGCAACAGGTCAATGCATCGACTTCAGTGGCACCAAAACCCTAGCCACTATAGAAAACGCCAGCCACAGAATCATCAGAGAAGCCATAGCGATTGAAAAAAGACCTGAAAGCACGAATAGAAGAGATGATTCCACCAGATTGTCAATTATCTGGAAGCCTGCACTCTCAAACAAAAAAAATCTCCACACCACAAGCCAGGTAAACACCTAGGCACAAACCAATTCAAGGAAGCTACGGTTTTGCTCATCTGGGTGCCGCGTGGAGGGGTATGTTGTTGAGCTGGAGGCCATTCAAAGAGGAAAGTCGTGGTTTGGTTTGCTCAAGTGTTTCATTGGCCTGGCTTACGCATTGTGGTGTGGAGATCCTTTCTATCTTTGAGGTCGCAGGCTTCCAATGGATGACAGTCCTCGCTGGGATATCTCTTCTGTATTCATAGCTTTAGGTTTTTTTCAATCTCTATGGCTTCTTGTGTTCTGTTGGCTGGGATTATACTATAGTCGGCTGAGGTTTAAGTGCCAATGAAAGTTGATGTTTTCGGTGACCTGTGGGTTTTCATGTGTTGATAGGTAGGGTGTGTTCAGCTTTTTATCTGCATTTTCTGTTCACCGAGCGTGGGTACTTATTCTATCTTATAGTTGGTCTGGTCCAATTATGTGAGCCGGGCATGATGCACAGGGGAACTTCGTAGTATGCCATGGTTTTCCAGGTCAATTTTGGTCCTTTGGGTTCTAAGGTGGCTGTATTATTTTGTCTGTGTTTGAAGGCAGCTCTGTTGATGCCTTCATGTGGTATCTTCTGATTTTATTGTGACTTACTCTTTATGTAGGGTAAGGACAGCTGTTCCATAGGTTCTTGTGATCTTCTAGGTCTCTGTTATGTCTTTGTGGTTCACGTGGTATTTTGTGGATCAAGCTGTAGGTCGATTTTTTGGATCAAGCTGGTGATTACAAAACCTTAGCTAAACTCACAGCAAAACAACTACCCATAGCCCCATGCTAGAACCGCAGCTTCAATGGACAACAAGGTCATACTACTTCTTAGAAATGATCAAAGATATACATGTGAAGAATAGAAACGATTGTTAAGTTTTCACGTGTGTTTCATTATTCCTTCAAGTCGTGATAAAGAAATCATTTTGAAGAGTATCAAAAATTTTTATTATTTTACCCAAAACCCAAGCCAAAAACACTCATGAACTAACAGACACTTCCTAACCAACACATATTTCGATATACAAGACAAGATTAAGCAAATGAAGGAGCCCCTATGGGATGCACACCTGTCACCTGTCATTGCAAACCTGTTCATGGAAGAATTCGAATTCCAGAGCCCTGGCTAATGCCACCACAAACCAAACTATGGCTATGATACATTCAATGACACATTTTTGTGATTTGGCCCATGGAAAAGAAAACCTAACAATTTCCTAACACACCTAAACAGCCACACCCCAAAATCAAGTTCACCATGGAAACGGAAATAAACAAAACAGCTACCATTCCTAGATTGACTAATCTTACAAAAGACAGGATGGCACACATGGGACACACATATACCAAGAAAACACAACCACCAGCTTACCTCAACGCGCAATCCCACCACACCCAGCACAGATAAATTTCCGTGGCGAAAACACTAATTCACCAGGTTGATCCACAAAAACACACAAGCACATTACAGAGGACTCTAGAAGTAACAGAAACATGGAACAGCTGTTTTGCACCTAATAAGAGTTAGTACAGATAAACTCAGTAGATACTAACACAGGCATCACATCACGATGCCTTCAAAACAGACAAAAAAATAAGCAGCATCCTTAGAAACCCCAAAGACAAAATTGACCGGAACAGGCATTATACGAAGTTCCCTGTGCAATCATGCCTGGGCCACTTACAGGCAGACAGATAGAAGAATAAGTAATACCGCCTGGATGAACAGAAAAAATGCAGTAAAAAAGCTGGACAACCTTCCTAGTCCACACATGAACAACCACAGTCCAATCAACTTCAATGGACTTAAAACCCTGCCCATATGAAAAACCCAGCCACAAATCGTCAGAAGAAGCCATAGAAGATTGAAAAAGACTGAAAGCGTGAATTAGAAGGATGATTCCACGACTGTCAAATACATTTGGAGCTTGCAACTCTCAAATAGAAAAAGATCTCCACACAAAAGCCAGGCAAACCCTGGCGCACAACAGGCTTCCCCCTGATACCCCAGCTCAAAACACACCCAACCCAGTACCCAAGATGAAACTAGGTTCCTAATAGATAACAGCACGTCTTTCACATGAAGCAAGCGCCACTGAAAGCTCCAAACACAGAACAGATATGTTTGCCAGGCCCAATACAAAGCCACAAAAGACAGAGAAACCAGAAACCACGATCAATCAACTCCAAGTCCATTAACACAGACCAGACTCCAAACAATCAGGATATGGCCTCAAAATTTAAACCAACGGCTGTGGAGACAGGAACCACATCATACAGGCAAGCGATTGAGGCAGATGGAGATTTCTGCCGAAACATTGCTAAACTTTACAAAGCACAACTACAGATGCACGTGGGATAATAAACCCGAAGGAAGCTGAACGAATATAGTATATATTTAAGATTATATATTTATATTAACAATATATAATATTTAAGAAACTTAAAACACACACCACACACCACACACAGAGCTGATTCAAGAGTATTTTCCACATCATTGTAGATTGTGCTTTAAATGTTTGTAGCAACGTTTCGCCAGAATACTCATCTGCAACATCAGCTTCTGTATGAGTTCATCGTGAGTCTAGGCTATCATAGCATTTCAGTTTTAAATTTGAGGCTAGCCTACCTGTGCCAGAATGGTTTTGTTCTTCATCCTGGATTTGTTGGGAGTCTTGGTCTGTGTTTATTTGGTCTGGAGTTGCTGTGTTCTGTTGATGTGTATATTATTAATTTCTCTGTCGTGTTTTTGCTGGCTTTGTGATTGGCTGGCAAACATTGTTGTTTGTAATTGAGGCTTTTAGTTGCAGCGTTGGCTCCGGTAAAGGACAGGCTTGAAGTGGACACCAATGGCACACAAATCCCCAGCAACAGAATTATCAGAGAAGCCATTAGAGAGTTTTGAAAAAAAGACATGAAGCATGAATGAGAGATGATATCGCACCAGACTGCAATCATTTGGAGCCTGCACTCTCAAACAAAAAAAAATGCTCCCACCAAGCCAGGCAAACACCTGGCCCAAACAGACTCCCCCCTGATACTCAGCTAAAAACGTCCCAAACAGGCACCCAGATGAACTAGCTCCTACAATAGTAGTTCCTTTGCTGTGTTCTGCTTGATTAGGTGTTTATATCTTTGGTCTGTTTTGTGCTTTTTTGTCATTGATTGGCTGGCAACATATTATGTTTCCTGTATTGGAGGGCTTTTAGTGCGGCTTGCTCCGATAACATGGATGGCTCTCATTATTAGAGCTAGAGTGTTCATCTGTCGGTGTCTAGTTGGGGGTCTTTGAGCTGGAATCAGGGGGTT
>BHFT01060658.1:0-47436 GCA_004320025.1 Laticauda laticaudata
CCAAAATTTTGCTCGTCCGCTGTGTCCTTTATGCATACGTTTTGCATCCGTCGGCCAGTGGGACCTAGCCTTAACTTTCCTCAGGGGACCCGCTCCAGGTGGCTCTGGAGGACACCTGTCACAAGGGCCTGCCAGCATAGCCGATTAATATCCAGGAGTTGTTGCCGCTCCTTTGAAGGCAGTAGGTTTAGGGAAGGCTCAAGTTTACACTTATAAATACAGGTAGTCCTCAACTTATGACCACAAAATTTATGTTGCTAAGTGAGAAATTTGTTAAGGGAGTTTTGCCCCATTTTATGACTTCTGTTGCTCTATTTGTTGAGTGCATCATTGCAGTTGTTAAATTAGTAACACGGTTATTAAGTGAATCTGTCCTCCCCATTGACTTGGTTTGCCAGAAGGAAGCAAACAGTGATCGCATGCTCATGATGTCAACTAAAAAGATACTCCTTTGGTCTTTCTAGCTGCCAGCAGAAAGGGAGTGGGGGGAAACAGGCATTCCTCAAGTGCCCCAGATAATCGGTCTGGCTGCCTAATATTCTTGTGGTGCACAAGAATATCACTGGAGAGCATGATTGATGACTCTTGGCTATAGATGTGTCCCATTCAGTGGTGGGATTCAAAATTTTTTTACTACCAGTCCTGTGGGCGTGGCTTGGTGGGCACAGCAGGGGAAAGATATTGTAAAATCTCCAGTCAGAGGTGGTATTTGCCGGTTCTCTGAACTACTCAAAATTTCTGCTAACAGTTCTCCAGAACTGCTCAGAACCTGCTGAATTCCACCTCTGGTCCCATTAAAGATTATACATCCAGGGGGTGGGTGGAAGACCAGGGTTAAGGGGGAAATGAATGATGTATTTTAGTGTCTGCTGCATCCAGCTTAACACCAACATGGCCACTTCTCATAAAACATTTTTTTTTAATTGAGAAATGCGACTAGAGACTTATGATTTGAATGGGGGTGGATTTGTTGGACCCCTGACAGCCAGCCGACACTCCAAAAATTACAAAATTCTGGGATACCTGACCCCCAGCCTCTTCAATCACTTCCTGACATTGGGAATGGGTGGAGAGAAAGGTTAACATGGCAGAGGGGGGACGATCGGAAGAAAGCCCTCTAGAAGCAGCCCAGCTACGAACAGAAGCTGAGGACTTAATTGCAGGCAAAGCTGAGAGGCCTGAACAAATAAAGGAAATGAAATCCCCCCCAGCTTCGGAAGGTGAGCTCCCACAGCCTAAAAAGGGAGGAAGGCCTCTGAGCGAGCTGAAAAGAGTGGAATGGATGAGGGATTGGGAACAAACCAGAGCCCCAAAGCTCTTGTCGGGATCCCTGGGGAGATCCATAGAGCAGCTGAGGGAGGAATTTGACTGGGCTGCCATAAGAGAGGATGGTCTGTCATGCTGCCCAAACCAGAGGGGACTTCCCACAGAGCCTTCTGAAGTGAGGAGAAGCAGATGGGATTACAGCCCTCCTCTATCCAGCAGAAGAAGAAAGGGCCCACAGCAGCAATCAGTGCCTCCCCCACACAACTGGTAGCTCCTTCCCCCTGCGTGAACTAGAGACCTCAAGCACAGATTTACAGAGGGCGACAGGAAGAGGGTAAGTAGAGCTCTACGAACCGCCCCAGTTCGGGGAAATTTATGGGGTGCCAGACCAACTAGCTCTATTCCTTGACTCAACTGAGATCCACCTAGAACATTATGGACACCTCTACTCTTCCCCGAGAGCCATGTTGAACGCCATTTCTGAGGGGCTGGAGGGAGAAGCAAGAGGATGGGCTAGCAACCCTCCACAAGAGAATGGCCCCCCAACTGCATGTTGCAGATGACTTCCTATGACTGCTGGTGGCCTGGCATAAAGAAAGACGTGGATGTGTGAAGAGTTGCACCATTTGCGCCGCGATGAAAAAATGACCAGGATTGCTATAATCAGTTGTGGAGCCAACGAGACTGTGGGAGGAATTGCAATGGATTTCATAGTGGAGTTACTGAAAAGTGGGGGAAATACGGTGATCTGGACTGTAATAGACTTATTTTCCAAACAGGCGCATTTCATACCATGCAGCGGGCTACCCTCAGCCCACCAATTAGCCAAACTGTTTTTGAAACACATCTACTGCCTGCATAGATTACTACAGAGAATTATCTCAGACAAAGGCATCCAGTTCATGGCTAAATTTTGGAGGGAGTTCCTGTTATCCCAGGATCTTAGCTTGGCTTTTCATCCAAGCACCAATGGAGGGGTGGGAGATTGAACGCCATGGTAGAACAGTATCTGAGGTGCTACATGAATTATCAGCAATCCAATTGGGCAGACCTCCTACCTTTTGCGGAGGTCGCGTACAATAATGCTGTTCACAGTAGTACAGGGCTAACCCCCTTCAAAGTAGTGAGCAGCATGGACTTCATCCCAATGCCTGAGTATCCAAGGGATCCCTCCTCCTCAGTCAATCTTACCGATTGGATGTCAATGGTGAAAGCAACTTGGGAGAATGTAAAAAAGGCGCTGTCAAAAGTGGCACAATAAGAAACAGGCAAACACCAGGTCCCGCAAAGGCCATTCCAGATGGGGGAGAAGGTCTACTTCTCCACCAAATACTTGAGGTTAAGGCTACCTAGTAAGAAATTGGGGCAAAAGTTCATGGGACCTTTCGCATAGTAAAGGTCATCAACCCAGTCACAGTGCAACTGAGGTTGCCCCAACTGCTAGGGAAAATATCCTCAGTATTCCATAGTAGCCTCTTAAAATCCATGGTGGATCGACCCTGAGGCCGCCACCTAGTGAACTTCCAGACCCGAGGTGGCACAGGAGACAACTCCAATATTTGATCAAGTGAAAGGGCTACCCCTTATCAGAGGCATCTTGGGTAAAGAGTAGGACATTCCTTGTGATGAGATTCCATGCAAAAAAAACCAACCAAACCTGGGCTGGGGGGGCATTTCACAATCCTAAGGTCTATACCTGCAATAAATTTGTTTCCTTTTTGTATTGTATAGGTCACCTTCAAGAAGTGAGGGGAGCTGAATGTCAACTAAAAAGATACTCCTTTGGTCTTTTTATCTACTAGCAAAAAAGGAATGGGAGAAAACAGGGCATTTCTCAAATGCCTCAGATAATCGCCCTAGCAGCCTAAAGTTGTGGCGCGCAAGAATATTACTGGAGAGCATGATTGATGATTCTTGGCTATGGATGTGTCCCATTGAAGATTATACATCCAGGGGATGGTTGGAAGATTAGGGTCAAGGGGGAAATGAAAGATGTATTTTAGTCGGCTGCATCTAGGTTAACACCAACATGGCCACTTCTAATAAAACATTTTTTTTTAACTCTGACACATGCAGCTAGAGACTTATGATTTGAATGGGGGTGGATTTGTTGGAGCCCTGACACATGGGACACTGCAGCCTTCATAAATAGGAGTCAGTTGTCAAGCATCTGAATGTAAATGACGTGACCATGGGGATGCTGCAATGATCATAAGTGTGAAAAATGGTCACAAGTCACTTTTTTCAATACTGTTGTAACTCCGAATGGTCAGTGAGTGAACCACTGTAAGACAAGGACTACCTGTAGTAGACCATTAAGCAGCCTGGAGGGAGCAAGATTGTAAGACTTCAATATAGGGGTCCCTGGCATTAATTTCAGCAGCCCCTGTCTTCAGAAGCAGAATTCTATGTGGATCTTCTTAGACTTAAAAAGCAGCATGTAAAAAATTAACTTCCCAACCGCTGTGAAAAGTTGCTTACAATGGTAAATCCTCTGAAAGCAATTATTCAGGAGAGGTAGAATATGATCAGCTATCATAGAATGAACTGAACTTGTAAAGTCATGGGAGCCATTCTTAATGGCAGTAGTTGGGAGCAAACAGAAAAGCCAGCTTCAAGCAGCGTGTCTATTGCTTGTTGGAGAATTCTGGGAATTGGCGTCCACACATCTTAAAAGTTGTCAAGGTTGAAAAAAACTAGGCTTAACACATGAGCTGTGGTGGCACAGTGGTTAGAGTGCAGTACTTCAGGCAGGGGTGGGATACCACCAGTTCGCACCTATTCGCTAGAACCAGTTGTTAATGTTCTAAGCAGTTTGGAGAAACTGTTGCTAGAAGAAATTACTGGCCTAATCCTGTAAGGAAGGCAGGAAGGAAGAATTCTGGTGTTGCTTATAGAAACTGCCTCTCCCTTAACCCTTATTCCATTCTTGGTAGGACGAGACTTCCTGTCTCAGGAACTTATCTGGAGTTTTTTTCCCCTCCTTTGCTAGTACTTTGCTTGTGTGGAGTGACCATTCAAAGTTACAATGGCACTGAAAAAAGTGACTTATGACCATTTTTCACACTTATGACTGTTGCAGTATCCCCACAGTCATGAGATGCCAGGTGAGGAGATGCATGCCTCGATGTGAATGATATTGAGTTGGCCACGCCCAGCCAATAACATGACCACCAAGCCATGCCCACCAACTAAGCCACATCCACAGAACTGGTTAAAAAATTTGAATCCCAACCCTGACTTCGGCTGACTGCTGGCTGCCTGCAATTTGGCAGTTCAAATCTCACTGGGCTCAAGACTGATTCAGCCTTCCATCCTTCCAAGGTCGGTAAAATGAGAAACCAGATTGTTGGAGGCAAAATGTTGACTCTGTAAACCGCATCGAGAGGGCTATAAAGTATATAAGTCTTAAGTGCTACTCTTGTTGCTAAAAGATTCTCTATCTCAGACAGTAGCTTTTAAGAGCCAGCTCTACATCTCTTCCATCCAAACAAAGATTTTGAAAGTATATGTCCACTTCAACCTCCCTATATACTTTTCCAACTTTAGCAGTTTGTTATGGTTAACATTTCACTGTTAACTGAATTTTGGCAATTTGGTAGTAGAGGCATAATTATGTACCATTAATCTTAGTAAGATACCATATTTGAATTGATAACTGGACATTGAACAAAATATTGCACATGTCAAGAGTTCCAGTCCTCTACTATCATTCAAACTATTTAATCTATTTCCCTTTCTTTGACAATGTACTAGGCCTATGATTTTGAGTTGTGAAAAACATGTATTGATTTAAAAGAGTTAGCAGTACTTCCAGACTGGTTTGCAAGTTTCCAAGACTGTGATAAATTGCTGTGACAGCTTTATATGTGGATCTAGGCAGGAAGATATTTGGAACATCTTCTAATAGAAAAATATAGAGCATTTACCTTTAATATTCTTTACTCAGCAGTTCGAGAATGCAGACTTTTTACCTTATTATAAAAGATTCTGCTCTTGCAGAGAAAGTCTTCATTGCTTCTTTTATAAGTATTTTCATAATACTTCAATATGTATTGAACTTACATCTTGAACTTACAAGAGTTATGTAAAATGTTCTGCACTTGGAAAGGCCGGTTTTGCATGGTTCATGCCTCAACCAAGACTTTTGCATTTTAGATGCAGAAGAGGAAGGAGTACAAGCAGGGAAAGGCTATGATTGAAGGTTTGTTTTGGTAGTGGTTTGCAGACATGAGTGATGACTGAGGAGAGGGAAGGAAGAGAAAATGCTGGGAAGTAGAGATGGATGACTATACTACACAGGCCATCAGCAATGGCAACTGAAGAGAATCTGGGGAGAGGGGAAGATACTGGAAGGATCTGGGACAGGTGGCTTTGTGAAATATTTAAACAAACAGTAGAAATTGCAGTTCAGAGGAGACAGGAAAAGGAAGGAAGAGAAAGTGCTTAGAAGAAGGTAAAAAGCAGGCAAGGGGATTGTTTTGTCCCAGGCTTCCACAAAAAGCACTAAGCAAACTCTGAGTCCTGGAAAAACCTATTTTATTAAATGAATGTGAATTTATTGCATTCGCATTCAGCCAATGGCCTGGCAAACAGTTTTGCAAGGGTGTAATTATTAGCTCAGACCTTATCTTGGAAAGCTGCCTGGTAAATATTTCCACACATAGTGCTGACAGGGAAGGGCTGTGCAGAGTCTGTAGGTTACACAGACAAATCTTCATGAGGCTGGAATGAACAAATGAACAAATAATTTTTTTCCTGCAAAACCCCCCTCCCCTTTTGTTCCTCTTTTAATCCTTATGGGAAGGGCCATTCCTCGTCCACCTGTGGTCTTACTCCCACGTCGACCCTGTGAGCAGAACCGAAGTCATGTTGGATGACCCACTGAATTAAATAAGGAAGTGTGTCTCAAACTCAGTAGCTCTGCTAAATAAGAAAGTGTTCCAGTTTGTGCACAAGAGAAAAAAACAAGATAAGGCTAGAACAATGGGGAATTGTAATAAAGTGCTGCGATGTCAGAAACCATGTAACTGCTTTTGCTAGATAGGGAGCTAGTATGAACCTTCGAAATATATGTGTCAATTTGAAAACAGAAAGAATATGAGCCAAGCCCTCGTACGAGGGGGCGGACAGTTAGGGTATAAAAATGCTGCCTGAATTTTGCTCTGGGTTCCTTCAATGCCTGAGGGAACCCATCTCTGCAGACACTTGAATAAAACTCTTGATTTCCTTGGATCAACGAATCTTTTGGTGGTTTTTTATCTGCTTCCACCTCACAACCCTGAGCTCTTAATTGTTCCTTCCTTTTGGCAGTTCTGCGCATGTGCAGGCTGGGAACTGATTCCAGAAGCTCCCCTGCCTCACAACTGTCTGAGCCTGAAGGCAGCAGATAACTGCCAGCCTACCCTGGCCCCATCTCTGCCTCTGATGCAGAGTCCTTGTCTGAGCCTTCCTCAGCCTTCAGGACTGGCCCAGGTTCATCCCCAACCTCCTCGCTGTCCAGCTCTGCTGCCAGTTCGGTCAGCCGCCAGCAGGCCACAACAGGGAAATGCTATAGTGGACCATCAGTGGGAGTCACAACTGATGGGACAGAGAGAAGAGAAGGTGCTAGAAAAAGGCTGGTGGTGTGTTAAGGAGATATGCCAAACTCTGGAATTGGTAGCAGCAGCTGAGGCGAGGTGGGTGAGGGTGGGTGCCAAAAGATCAAAAATGACTTGAATCTGTAGGATATGCTCTGCTTGTATGTCAGCAGGAGTACTAAGGAAGAGAAAGTTCTGGGAAGATCAGGAACTCATTCAGCAGGTTTTTTTTTACACTAAATTGTCTCTCACCTTGTAAAATCACCATGAATTCCCTCTAAATTATGTTTCTTCTATGGTGCAGCTAATTCAAATGATTATTTGTTTTGGATTATTTCTGTATCAAAAACACTTAATGAGTGGGATATAACTCTTCTGTGAGAATTATGCAAATTTGAATATACACACAATCAGTACAAAACAACTGATAGATGTGCCATGTGTAGGATGATGAGTAAGAAGAGTGAGGTGTAGAAGTGGTATTACAAAGACAATAATTCATTGAAGTAGACAAAGTTTGTATTCTTTGATTCAAATTTACTATTGGTGTGCTACTTTCTTAAAGTTTTATGTTCTAGTGGTTTTGTTTCTCACTGCTGTTCTTATTTCTAATGAATTTTTTTATTTCAAAATGTTTCTATGACTGAGCCAAAAGCAGGTTTAAGGGAGTGGGCAATCTACTTCCCTTACTAATGCCATTTTCTTTTCTTTCTTTACACAGACTCAGATACACAGCACACAGATACATACACACACACACACAGAGCACACAGAACATTAGATATCAATGTAACATTTTGGTTTCTAAGAAAACTACAGGGGCATGTCTGTAAGTCACTCAAAGGAGGCTTCACTGTTATTGAGAAGTGTTGGGGATAGTCCTTCTACAGAAAGGTAATGGGACAATCTGAGTTTTAGGTTACATAATAGCTATTTGACAAACGCTATTTGCAAAATTGCCTGTCTGCAAAGAGTGTGTTATTTATAGTTACTTCACACTGTTTCTCAGCAGTAACCAAGCTAACTTGTGATCAAACCCTTGCTCTTTAAATTTCAAGTTTGAAGTCTGGGAGAAAATGATACAGCTTACTTCTTAACAACTAAATCTTAAATATTATGATTAAAACAGATACTGTAGTACATGTTTTGCAGAAAGAGATTCAGAAGATGATTTTAAAACTTTTATTTAGGAATTTTTTTTTTTCAGTTTACATAAGACAAGTCAAAAACACCAAAGTGTCTTTCTGTTGTCTTCTAAATTCAACTCTGGAAGATAAAAGACATTTGAAATTTACCTTAACTCTAAATTTAATGCTGGTGGAGTTTGCAACACTCTGGTATAAATCTCAGTATTTCTGATCGCATGGATACATAGGACACATATAGACAAAATCTATAGTTCTTCCAGTAACTTTCTAACAATCTTTTGATCCCACACATCTACTTTATCCATTGCCTTTCCCTCCTGCTTTCTTCACTCCTGCCAACCGCATGTTCTTTTATAGTCCACCATTAGCTTGACCAAGTAATGTGAGTTTCTTTCTGATGATTATAACCTTAAGCCCCTGTCCCACTGCACCAACGGATGCAAAGAGGATGTAAAATGTTAAAAAACGTTGGAAAACGCCATGCATCCATTGTGTACTCATTGCATACGTGTTTCATACGCTCTATCCTTTGAGCATCTGTCCACTGAAATTTCATCCACTCAAGAAGTTTTGAGCTGCACAAAACTTTGTGAACGGATGAACTTTCCGCTGTGTACGATGTAAATCCGTGACATACGAGCAACAAACGTTCTATGTCCATTTATCATCCATTAAACGTCTGCTGTATCCTCTCTGCATCCTCTGGGCATCCCCTCAACTCACATCCGCTGCAGCTGAAAACGGAAAGAGGGAGGAAACAAAAGGTACACGGAACGTCTACACAGCGTTAGTAGCACGGAAATAGAAAGGATGCGCAGTGAACGGTTTGCATCCTATATACATCCTCTAGGCTTCCTATGAACATCCGTTTAACATCCCCGCTACATACTACCCACGTCCGTTCTTTTCCTTTCTTTTCCGTTCTGTTTATGCAAATTTTTGCCACTTTTTGGAGCAGATGACAATGGATGGAGCCCCCCAAAATTTTGCTTGTCCTCTGTGTCCTTTTTGCATACGTTTTGCATCCGTCGGCCAGTGGGACCTAGCCTTCATCGTTATTTGGCTTGGAGTCTTCTTGCAGTCTCTGATACTCTTAGCAACAGTCTCCAGATGCATAATTCAAAGATGTCTATTTTTTTTTCACAGCCATACATTATCACTGGGGGAAAAACATTATTCCAATGTTTGCTGTCATAACATTATACTTCATAATCTTTTCTAAAGTTATCATTATCTTCTTTTTAGGGTTAACATTTTCTTCTCCCCCCAACACAAAATTGCCTACTGCATACACATAGTTATTAATCATTCTAGTTGACATTACCTTTGTCTTTTTAATTTTTAACATTAAGCCAGATTATTTATTTTTAATTTTTGTTCCTATAAAAATTTTTTCTAAATTTTTGAAATTTTACCTAAATGATGTTTTTTGCATATCCCAATTTATTTCATAGAAATATATAGTCACTCATCCCAGATAAGTGACTTACCTAGCTCATAACATTATAAAATTAAAAACATAAAAAACATTAAAAAATGTAACAGCTGATAACGATAGTCACTCCTCCATCTAATCAGCCTGTGCTCATTTGAAACTCTGCGATGTTCTAAAATCCACCCAAAAATGATGCAACTCCACTAATGCACTAGCCTCTGCATCATGATGGGAAAGCAAAATTTATTTATTTATTTATTCATTCATTCATTCATTCATTCATTCATTCATTCATTCATTCATTCATTCATTCATTTAACTTTATTAGTGGCCCAACTCTAGTGGACTCTGGATGGTTGTTTTTAGTTGTTTAGTGTCTGGTTTTCATTTCCACTATCAGGTTTTGAATTTATTTAAATTCAATATGCCATCAAGATTGGTGTCAAGTCTTGGCAACTGTATAGATCTTCTCCATGACAACTTTCTTGGTCCTTCAAGTATTCCAGAAGTGCGTCCATTGCTTTTGTAACTGAGTCCATACACTTTGTTGCTGGTAATTGACTTTCTTTCACCTTTCCCACCATTTGGACCCTCTCGAAATACTAGGTCTTTGGATAATGTGTCTAAAATATGATAATTATGATAGTTAAGTATGATAATTTGATCCTAGTCATTTGTACCTCAAATGAAAACTCTGTGTTGATTTGTCTGATGATCTATTTGTTTGTTTTCTTAGCTGTTCATGGTATTCTTTGGAATTGTCTCCAATACCAAATTTCAAAAGCATCAATATTCTTTCCATGCTGTTGCTTCAGAGTCCAACTTTCACTTCCATAGAGTACCTTGCAAAGAGTACCTTGTGCTTATACTGTTCAAATCTTTGTGGGTATAAACATCTGAATATTTTTTCCAATACCTTCATGGCTGTTCTGCCAAGTACTAATCTGCAGAATACTTCTTGACTGATTGTTCCTTGACTATTGATGACTGATCCTAAAATGCAGACACTATTCACCATTTCTAAGGCATTTTTATGACGGTTGTCATTAGTGGGCTCTTCTTTATATTTAATTTTATTCTGATTTTTCACTTTGCTCATTGACTTTTATTATAAGAGCTTGAAGAGCCTTTGCATTTTTGGCTACCAGAGTACAGTAGTGTCATCAGTATAGCATAAGTTATTGATGTTTCTTCCTCCAATGTTAAACCATGTTGTTCTTCTGTTTTTGACCCAATTTGGCATACTTGTTAAGATACCAGGCTAGAACATGAGCTCTAGTCCTGCCTTGGGCACAAAACCAGCTGAATGACTTCAGCCCTAGGAAGATTTCAGTGGCAAACTAATTCCAAAATCTTGCCAAGAAAACGGCAGGGACTTGTTCAGGCAGTCATAATTTACTTTATATAAAATATTCCATAACTGGAGTGAACTGTCCACAAAGACATTGCTGTATCCAGTAAAGCCAAGGGAAACATATTCTTATATTCTCTTTTCTGTCCATTTGTCACAACTTAGCTGTCTGGTTTTGTGTTTATCTGCCTTTCTAAAATTGGCTAGTTCATTTGATAGCTTTCTTTCATTTATGACTCTAATCCTTGTAATATGTTAAGAAAAATGTTGTTTATGTAGGGAACTAAGTAATATACATAATCTGCGGTTTTGTTCTTCGGAATCAATAAATGCACATTTTCCCAATCTGTAAGCCACATGGTCTTGTTAGATATGTGTTGACACACAACTGTTAGCACTTCTGCTACCTTCTCCTGCAGCTTTAAACAGTTCAGTGGGTATAAGCACCTGGCACTTTTCTATTTGACAGCTGGTCTTGTTTCCTAGTAGAGTTGATTCCTGAATATATTCTTTCACTACAAATGTTTCTGTAATTCTATATTTCTTTTTGAACAATATTGAAGTATATTATCTAATCTTCTTTTAACCTCATTTCGTCTCTTTTACAGTTCTTGTATTATTAGTTATATATTTTCCTGTAATTGCTCTTATCTTATTAAATACATCTTTTATTTTTTCTTTAACTATTTCCCATTATTTGACAACATTGTTGATTAAGTTGTTTGCTTAATATTTAAAACCTGTATTTAGTTTGCATGTTTTTGTTGTTCAAAGTTTTCAAGGTTTTTTTGCCTCTCATGATATTTTGTTCTGAAAGCCTCTTCGATCTTTTTCTCTGGAAAATGGTGATGGTATTCTTTTTTTCCTCCTGTTCATGATGTATTTTTTCAGTTTTCATTTTACTTATCTCTTTGCATAGGTCCTCAGATTTTCTTTCACATAAGTTAAATACATTGAATATATTTCCTTACAGGAAACATATATTTTAACTATACAATCTCCATTCTATTCCTATTGACATACTGCTCTCTATTAAACAATAATAATTCATAATCTGTTTCACAAGGAAATGTCTTGATATATTAGATTGTACTTTTTAGTTCTCTCTTTTTTGTTATGAAGCTTGTCTTTAGGCCAGAGAAATAAAATACCGATGTGTAAACCTATATTATTTTCTGTATTTATTGAAGGAAGTTCAAATCTTTTTAAAGTTTGCCAACACTTGTATTCCATTCCATCCATTCATAGCATTCCATCCTGTCTAGATGTTACATATATTACCCTTTGCAATTTGCCACAGAATTCACTGTTTTTCACAAGTGCATCTGAGGTTACTACATATACTTTAGAACATTGATAATCACTGGAAAATCATTAATTATGATAATTTTAATTTGGCCTTACTGGGTTGTAGCCATGAAAACAGTAATGCCTTTTTGATTATCATTACTGCTCTATTCTATCTCACAGTCTCGTGATTATCTGATAGGATTGAGTTTTCCTTGGTTAATGCTTCTCTCATTCCATGTTCCAATTGTACATATAAACTGTGAAGCTCCTTTTTCTACACTGGCACCATTAATGCCAAGATTTCCTTGCAGTTTTAATAGGGTTACATCATTGAGAACTGTAGTTAGTAAAATTAGTAGTGAGGCTGTTTTACTATTCACCAATTAAACAGCAGGGGCATCAGGATATAGATTTAGAATTTTATAGACATACAAGTATTAATTTTGATTATGGTTGGACTATGACCCAGTAGGGCATTATAAATACTTGTTTGTTTGCCTCCAAATTTACTTAGGAAAGTTAAATGTTTTGTCTTAGTAACTGAAAGTATGCCTTCTCTCATTTGGATTTCATCAACTGATGACCCAAATCTCCTAAATGTTGCAGACATACCCATGCTTTTTTACAGCAATGGCATAGTGGTTTGTTAGTGCCTTTTCTGGGTTTGCTTTTGAAATTCTAGAATGGGTTGGTTTCATGCTTGTAAAGACCTACCTCGTCTTGTATTTTGAATTATTGGTACTTCACCTCTTGGCCTGACCAATAAGTTATTGGTCACCAGGCTCTGCTTATTGCTATCAGTCACTGAAGCTATTGAGCACTACCCCCACCCCATCCTAAATTTGGAACTGGTAATCCCCTGAAGAGTCTGGCAATGACTAAGTCAAAAAAGTTAAGAAGAATGAGTTAAATAGGTTCAGAAACTCATGAATAATATTAAACAAAAGCATCCATTTTTGAATCTAAAATTTTCACTTTATTAATTCCAGGAAAGAAACTGACCATTCATAATAATTGTCATACTTCCATATCTGAGATTCTGTGGACTTGGTTAAATTTGAGAATTCATTGCAACTAATAATATTAAATATAATAGTATAAAACAGGAGATCAAACTTGCGGCATGCAGGCTGGTTGCTTCACACACTGGCCACCCCCACCTCTGTTTTAGTGAAGGAGGAAAAAGCTGCGGTACATCACATGATGACAAAGTGACACCATGAGTTTGACACCTCTAGTATAAATGGTCCAATAAATAAAAGACAACATTTCAGATGTATCTTATGTGTGTGCCATATAATTTTAATATAAACAAGAAGTTCACACAGATTTTCAATACAGTAATTTATCTCTGATGGGAAACATAACATGAAATTTGTTTTTATTGCATTTATTTTTGGTTATTTTTATTATCCCTTTTTATGACCATGAACTTGCTTGGATTTTTATTTTTCCTCAAATCTAATACAGTGTTTGCATTCAAAACTTAACATTAAATTAATAGTCTTATGCAGATTTACCTATTTGCCTGCTTTCTTTAATTTAATATAATACACCAGCACAGTTATTTGACAATTCATATTTCCTTTTTTGAACCCTTCTGTGCATCAGAAACTTGAAGGAAAGAATACCAAAGTTAGAATTCAATGCATATTGCCATTTTTTTTCTGAAAATACTGAAAGAACTGTGAAACTCTACTGATTTGCAAATAAACATTCTCCCCACCAGCAATATGAAGCTGAACGTTTTAACTACATATTATGGACGAATAAATATTATTTAAAGGGCAGTGACATTGGAGAACATCTACCCAGAACAATTCAGTAAACAATCTCAATGCATTCTTATCACAGAAACTTTTTGAACACCCAATTATCCCATCATCTCTGTAATTTCTCATTTTCATGATAGCTTTTCCTACTTGTCATTATCTCAGTGCTTATCTCACAACATGTAGTGATTATATCGGGCAGATTCATTTTCCTTTGACACCCTTTAATTAAATTACAACATGTGCTGAGCATAAAAAGGAAAATATTGGAGGAAAAGCATATCAGTGAACTCTTATTAGAGTTCCATTTATGAAACAGCAATTTTTACAGAAAGAAGTGGCTGATGAAAGATTTTCTACTCACCATTGACTGGGCCACTTTTTCCCAGCATTTTCCTTCTCCTGACAGGGGTTTCTCCATAGAAAAGGATGTGGTGCTGCTACTTAATAGCTTTTACATGAAATAATGGCTTTCACATCTTTTGAGAGAATCTAGATTTATTTCTGAATATAACTTTACTGCTATTTTGAAAGTGAATCCCCTGCTACACGGAAGGTCAGCTTAACCCAGAAAGAGAGCCAGGTCCTGCCAATTTGTGTGTTGTGAGGTGTGTTATCACTGGGTACATTACAGATTTATGTAGGCTTTGTCAAAAATGATTTCATGCCTCACTTTTTTTTAACCATTTTAATTCCTTGAGATGGGATTTTGCCTAATATAGTCCAATCCCATGCCCATCCACAGGCTATTTCTGAGTTTTGAAATCGTAAGAGCAAAACCTGACTCATTGCTGGCATTGTCATTCCTTTGAAGTATTAGTTGAGGGCAGAGCTTGCTCATGATCAGTTGCTGCCTCTCTATTTACTCAATGATTCCATTTAAGGGTCATCCAACTCCACACTGTGGATACTTTATGGTTAAAAAGCAGAAAACATTAAAGAGATTTTACCTTAGCTTGGTTAATAAGATGGGGATATGGATTTAGCACTCTTTTAGAAGACCACTAGACTTGTGCACTAAATTAGCTCAACTCAGTTCATATTCAGGGAACATCACTTTTAGTCAGGCAATTTCACATATGTCTAGACATGCTGTTTTATGTTTAAACTTACCAATATTCATTTAACTCCAGTAGTTCAGCAATTGGACAAATTGCTGATGGAATTTCATACCCAAACAGTAGGATTTGGCCAATAGCCCATAGACTTCTTTGTGAGAATCAGGGACAGAGAAAAAAAATGCAGAATGAATTTTACCCCAAATGCTTTAGGTACTTGAGTTTAAAATTTGCTGTAAGCTTTCCAATTTTTAGGAGTTTGGATATATAGGCAATCAGCACAGATTTTCTTTTAAGTACATCTCTGTTCAAGACTTTTAGTCTGAATGGGATATTTTATTCACATATAAGAAAAATCCAGGCTGAAATTTTGCCCTTTTCCCTGACTTTCCAGGGTCAAATAGACCATTATGCACAAGTGGGTGGGGAGACACTCTTTTATGCAATTAATGCAAATTACCTTCTGATTCAGACTGTACTGCTGAAAGCCACGAAACATAAACTGAAATGATGAAGAGGTCTGATACCCTTGGGAAACTGGTTGCAAAGAGATTGTGACCTTGTTCCTCTTAATGTGAGTAAACTTCTCTTCGAACTAAATTCTAATTAAGTCCTGCAAATACGACACAGGGCACATGATGATGAGCAGGTTATTGTGTTGTTAGCCCTTGCAAAAGACCTACATGATATTTAGAAAGTGCTTTGATTTCTGTTATCTTGTAGATATTTATGGGCTCATTTTTATTTATTTTTTGCTTGATTCGATAGCACACAGATGAAGTTAGCTTCACTTTATGCTTAATTAAATTAAAAGGGGAATAAATCGGTGTCCAATAAAATGTATATAATAAAGCTTAAAAGTTATGTATTTTACTCTTGATCTTACTCCTACACATGATTTTGTATGTGAATGTTTAAGGAGGGTGGCTTCCCCCACCCTACACACACACACTCTAGTAGTGCAATTATTCACATTATAAAACCAACTCAATGCTAATTTTAATCAAGGGTATGAAAATACATTTAAATGACATAAGGAGTCTCTCTTGAAGTGAATGTGCCAACATATGCATGGAGGAAGGAGGAGGATGTCTCTAACACCATGTGCTTTCAAATGCAGCACATACAGAGGGTTATGTAACCTAACATAATCATTACTGACTCACACACTTACCTCACAATGCAGCTGGCTAAAATTAGATTCCCATTCTTAAGAGTCAGAACTTTTCCTCTTCTGTTCACTGGGATTTAAATGTAGTAGACTGGATAACTTGTTCTTTTTGCTACTTTAACTTGGTTCACTGTGCATTGTTTGTACCTTTTCCTCCTACCCAATGATCAAAATCCCAATATAAATCAGTAAAAATTCAAGTCCTTTCTGAGTGAAGATTGAGATCTTCTTTGTTTTGCTTTTGTTTCTTGAAATGGGTGTGTGTCCTTTTAAAATACAGTGTTCGGTGTTCTACTACACCGAAGCAAAACTACAGGTAGGCCTTGACTTACAACCACTCATTTAGTGACTGTTTGAAATTAGAAAGGCACTGAAAAAGTAGCTTTTAATCATTTTTCACATTTACGCCCACTGCAGCCTCCTTATGGTCACATGATCGAAATTCGGATGATGGCAACTCAGATGGTATTTATAATGATTGAAATGCCCCAGGTTCATGTCATCACCTTTTGTGATCTTCTGACAAGCAAATTCAATGGGAAGCCAGATTCGCCCAACAACTGTGTTATTAACAACTGCAGTGATTCCTACTGTGGTAGGAAAGGAGGTACAATGGGGCAAAAGTCATTTAATAACTGTCTAAGCAACATAAATTTTGGGGTCAATTGTGGTCATATGTCAAGGATTGCCTGCAATGTCTTCCCACCAATCAACATTTCTTCTCTATTTATTAATTAATTTGTTATTTACTTATCAAATGTAGAGACTACTCATTTCATTCTCAGAACAACTGCTAGATTGTCCCTGGCAAAAAAAAAGAATATAAAACATGTGAAATAAAGCAACAAAAATGTTTACAAGAATCATGTCAGTATTATCAATAACCATTAAAAACATCATTTCCAAAATATTTTAAAATCAAATGAGAATAGAATAGAATAACAGAGTTGGAAGGGACCATGAAGGTCTCCTCCTGCTTTGGTAGGAAACTCTATACCACTTCAGACAAATGGTTATCTGATATCTTCTTAAAAACTTTCAGAGTTGGAGCATTTGTAACTTCTGGAGGCAAGTTCTTCCACTGATTAATTGTTATAACTGTCAGGAAATTTCTTCTTAGTTCTAAGTTACTTTTCAATTAGTTTCCACCCATTGCTTCTTGTTCTGCCTTCAGGTGCTTTGGAGAATAGCTCAACTCCCTCTTCTTTGTGGCAGCCCCTGAGATATTGGAACACTGCTATCATGTTTCCCCTAATTCTTTTTCATTAAACTAGACCTATCCAATTCCAGCAACCATTCTTTATATGTTTTAGCTTCCATTGACCTAATCATCTTTCTTGCTCTTCTAGAGTCTCAACATCTTTTTCACATCATGGCAACCAGAACTGGATGCAGTATTCCAAGTGTGGCCTTACCTCAAAGCATCATAAAATGGTATTAATACTTCGCGTGATCTTGATTTTATTCCTCTGTTTATGCAGCCTAGAACTGTGTTGGCTTTTTTGGCAGCTGCAGCCTACTTCTGGCTCATATTTAAATGATTGTCCACTAGGATTCCCAGGATCCCTCTCAAAGTTACTATTATTGAGTGAGATACCACATTTACTGTATCTGTGCATTTTAGTTTTTCTTGCCTAAATGTGGAACCTTACTTTTTTCACCATTGAATTTCATTTTGTTGGATAGTGCCTAATGTTCAAGTCTGTCAAGATCCTTCTGTATTTTGACCCTGTCTTCTGGAATGTTGACTAGTCCTGCCAGCTTGGTGTCATCTGCAAATTTGAGGAGTTCCCCATCTATCCCTTTGTCCAAATCATTGATGAAGTACTGCATCTAAAACACTGCATATTTCCTTCCATGTAGATATAGTCAGGGGTAGGATTCTACCTGGTCAGATTGGTTCTATAGAATCGGTTATTACAATTCTGCACAATTCAGAGAACTGTCAAATCATGTCACTGGCTGGCCCTACCTCTCTCCACCCCGCCCACTCACTCCTTACCTGGTATGTGTGTCATCCAACTTGCCTGCATTGTGCTTTCGCCTAATTTTTGGTAAATTGCTATTTTTCCTCCCCCCAACCATCAGCTGTTCCAATTATCAAATGTGCTGGGAGATTTAGATTAGCTAGAAAGTAGGAAATCATTGGATTTCTTGCTTTCTAGCCAATCTAAAAGCAGGAGCTGAATCTTTGTAGAACCCTGAAGAATTCTATGTTTCAGTGCAGACTGCAGGAGCAATTGTGAAATGGTAAGTCCCATGTCACACTTCGGCCAATACGGAATGCAAAAAAGGACACAACGGACAGAGCAAAATGTTGCCAAATCCGTTGTTATCTGCTCTCATAAAGGGCGCAAAAATTTGCATAACCTGGAGCGGATTAGCATATGGAGCGGGACGAGACTCCAGGGCGATGTCAAAGTGGATGCGGAAACGAAGCCCAGCGGAGGGAAGCGGAATGGGGGTGGACTGGCGCAAATCCAACTCGCAAGGCTTCCGGTGGGCCTTAGCAAAGCGGACCGCGGAACGGCTGAAACGGAATGCAGAGCAGCATGACAGCGGATGAAGCGGATGCAGAGTTGCAAAAGCCAGCGATGCATCTACATGTTGGAAGCCGAACGGATATGCTCTGGCGTATATTGCACAATGCGGGGAATGTATTGCGCAAGCCACTGCATTTATAGAGAGGGAAGCAGCTCGGCACCGTGGCCTAGCATTCCGAGGAAAGACCTGCTGCTGTAGCACTTCGAGTCTTGCTGCCTCTGCTGCATGCCTGCCCTGCCAGCCTTGCTGCCTAGCCGCCTTCCAGCCTAGCCCTTGGTTGCGCCTGCCTGCCTGCCTGCCTGCCAGGCTTCCTGCCAGCCTACCTGCCAGGTTCTTCCTGTCCATCCTTTCCTGCCAATGCTACCTGCCAGCTTCCCTGCACCTTGGTCTGACTCCAGCTAATTGGTGGTCCTGGCTCCTGCACCTTGTGTTCCTGCCAGCCTCCGTGCCACCAGCAACCCACAAACCATGGGAGCGAAAGCGATAAGCCATCAGGCAGCCGCCAGCCGATCCCTTGGCAAGAAGGGACAGAGGGCCCTAACCTCACTCCGCACCTGCCCCCGGACTCTGCTTCTGCCCCCCGCCCGCGCCTTCGCGGGGGGCTCTGCTGAAGCTGCTCACTGGCGATGGTGCTGTCTTGCTGGTGCTGGTGCTTCTGCTGGTGCTTACTACTGTTGAAGCTTGCTCTTGGTCCTGCTGGTCCGCTGTCCTTGCCGTGCTCTGGACTTGCTCGCCCTGCTTCGTGTCTCCTGGTTCTTGCTTGTTCCTGCTCGTCCTCTCGTGATCCTTGGTCCTGTCGTGCTCTCTGGACTTGCTGGCGCCTGCTGGTGCTACTCTACTGGCTGCGGAATACCTGTCCTGCTGGTTCCCGCGCTGCTGATTCCGCTGCCACTGCTGCTGAGATGATTTGATGAATCCTGCTGCTGCATGTTCTGCGGCTTGGTTATGATCCTGCTGGTGAAGATGACCGATGAATGATGATGATAATGAGATGATGATGATATGATGAGGATGATCCTGTGGTGCTGGCTTGGGCTGCTGGGTGGTGTGGAGGAGCAGCCCTACTAGGCTGGAGCCCCTATTGAATGAGGGCCCATCTGGTCCAGCCAAAAGGGAGGAAGAGCGTAGTGCGGGAGCCGGGAGGAGGAGGGCAATACTACATTGGGGAGGCGCACGAGGATGAGGTGCTGCAGTGGCTGGAGAGAGAACGACTATCTTGGCGTGAAGGAACACGACGTGTAACAGGACACCAAGGCGGAAGCAGGTCTGCTTGAGAGAGAGGGCTTGAGAGTATGGTTACACGTTCGGAGTGCTCCTCGCTTGGTGAGAGCACATGGCACACCTGGTACATGGATAGCTGCACTTCAGATAATTCTGGCTCAGGACCATCTGCTGAACTGACAGACAGAGAGACCGTATCGAATGGCCAGGTGCAAGCTTCGCGGAGGGTGAGGTCCCACCACCAAGGAGCACCAGCAGCTCCTTCTCACTGTACCTGCTCTCTTCTCCGGCAGCCTTGCTGAAGCCATTTGGTGGTTTTGTCTTGGGTCCTGCTCTGGCCGATGAGTCAGTCCCTGTCTCCAGGCAGGTTTCCTTGGACGTGCCACGTGGAGAACCCCGGGACAGGTTGGTAAGCCTGGGAGTGTGTAGAGGACTCCCTGGTGCAGTGGAATAAAGAGAGGAGAACGAGTCCACCACAGTCCTAGCTGCATCCACCCCCCCAGCTCCGCCTCCGCAGAAAGGCAGAGAGCCGGATTCAGCAGAGGGCTGACCATACTGTCTGCGAGATCAGGGACAAACCATCCCCACATAGACTCCCCTATCAGCTGTCCACACCTTACGACTCTCATCCTCCAACCGCAACCCTCTCAGCTATTCAACTAGAAACCCTCAAGACATGCGGATCCACAGTACCCAGTGTGAAGGAACCAGACACGGAGCTGCTTCATCAAACCTCCAACCCAGAGGAACCTGCTCCACTTCATCCCAGTCTGCTCCTCCACCTCCACCGACAGATCCAGTGATGTCCTCCCATTCCTAAGGCTTCCCACAGGCCCCACCTACCAGGCTTAACGCTTTCAGCAGCAAAGCAGCAGCCCTTCCAGTCCACAGCACAGAGTCACGGGGACACCATTGCCACCTTTTCCACTGATTCCACCGGATGCCACCCATCGAACAATGATCCACCGGATGACAACGATCCACCATTGCCAATGATCACCGCATGCCAGTCCTCACGACAACTGCAGAGCAGACAGCCACTACACTACTCTTCTCCACCCACAGCCAAGCCCGGCCTCAGTACATCTGTCATCAGTACTGGGCTGCACCCATGGCAGTGGAGGAAGGACCTTCAAGCATCATCTCAACACACAGCTGACACCACCCTGTTCCTCCGGCCAGGGGCGGTCACTCCACCCACCACCCACCACCACAGCACCTGGACCCTTCACCCCTGGAGACTGGCACACCTCCAAGTGACCAAAAAAGAGTGCCAGAGACTGGTAGCTGGCTACTGTGGACTTTATTTGGACACTTGACCTGGGTCATTTTTTTTACCGCTGTTTTCAATAAAGTATCTGATTCACACACTTGCTTCATTCGTTTTAATAAGTCTGTGGAAACTTTTAGAATGCTAAGCCTGATCTTGTGAAGGTTAAGATAGCAGTAGGGGGCAGGGATACCTGTGAATGAGCGGATACCTTGGAAGGGCTATAGCTGTGGGATTAGATAAACCTCCAGGCAGCATATGGACTGTAAGGGTCTACCTCCAGCCACAACCTATGCTTTTTATCATAACTAATGTAAGCATGATCCACAACATTGAACACAAACACAACCTTTATAAACGCCCTGTTCGTGAGCCCACCCAACATACATGGCCCAACTCCTCTGTGATAGACAGCCGAAGGAAGCATCCATAGACACCTACCATCCCTGTTTGCCCCTCCCCGCTCCAGCTGGGGGTGGAGTGCAACCAGTGTCAAAGGTTGCGCGCTCTCCTCCCTGAGGCTCTTTTGTGCTGCAACATCCACCAAGTGTTATCAGGTTTAGTCCTCCTTCCAATCACCAAGCTCCATGTCCCATTGCTGTGATGGTCCACAAACCTGTTCTGCGCAACACTGTAGCCGGTGCCACATGAGATTGCAGGATCAGAAAGCTCCAGATGCTCCTCACGGTCTTGGGTGATGCCTGCATGTGTGAGAATACCCTGGAACACTGTGCCAGGATGCCAAAAGGCATCCCACCACCACACCGCTTGTCCCTGTGACACCTGAAGTGACGACACTCCTCTCTCACGGGTCAGGATTCTGGAAGTGTATGCTTCATAGGTAAGTTCTGAGGAGAAGGCCTCAATCCCCAACGTGAAAGTAGGGCACCATCTTCGTGTCGGGGGCAGGGGTCTGGATCTGGGAACCCATGATGAGTGTTTCCCCAGCCCCTCCTTGAGGTGACTGCATTGTATACCTGGGCACTGAAGATGAGCTGTAGCCGAAGCATCAATGTACATGAACTTGTAGTCAGCAATCGACCAGGCGAAGTAGGAACGATGCCGAAGAAGCCCTGTATTGAAATAAGTGGACCCCCGACTTGGCGGAGCTTCTGCAGCCACGTGCTGCCATCTATGGCTCCAACGGTGTGGTAAGTCCCACCCTGATACCACTGGCCCGCAACTCTTCCACCTTCTCAGGGCAGCGGGCACTGGAGAGCTCTCCTTGTATTCTTCGATGAGCCAGCACCACTTCTCTGACCACAATGCTAGGTTTGTGCACCCTCCAGCCAACTGCATGCTTTCTGTAGTGTGCCTGAGGCCAGGTCGCAGAGTGAGGCCAACCTTGAGCCCAGGTTCCAGGCTGCGGGCCGAAGTTTGGTGTCGCTTGGTCCAACCTTGGTCAGGCGATGCACAACTTCATCTAAACATGGCTGAGCATCCTCAGAAGTCTGGAACGCCCGAGTGTCTTCGTTCCTAGACTCCCACCACATCTTGTTGTGCAGTCCGTACTCTCCTCTCCTGATCCATTTTTCGAACCCAGACGCTTCTTGCCGCCTCTTTCTTCCCGTAGTAAGTTCACAGAGCCGGTAGATGCTTCGACTGTTCAGAAGGATGGTGCTGCCAAAAGGCTGCTGTACGATGCCACGTGACATTCCTGGAGCTGTGGAAAGGAAGAGTCCAATGAAGGCGCCAGAGGTCTGCACAGGTGGCTGTACGAAAGTGAGATGCAGACGAGTTGCCCCCTTTTTCTAGGCACGTAGTGTCCCTTTGCATCCTCTAGGCATCTCTAGGCACCTTAATACCGAGATAGGTCCCCTCTGAAAAGTTTTTCTGCTTTAAACCCTTGGTTTCCGTTGCATTGTTCGCATCCGTTCTGCACCTGTTCCACGTCTGTCTGCTTTTCCTCCCTGCGGTCCGGAGTGGATACGTTGTGGAGCGCATGGAGCCAAAGCGATATAAACGATGCGTACGGATTGCGTAGCGGATCGTAGCGGATCAGAATGGACCAACGGGATACCATTTCCGCGCAATAAGTTTTAGGCAGCCCAAAAGTTTGGAGCGGCATAAACTCAATAACAGATGTCTGGATGGAATAGAGAGGAACCAAACGGAGAGAGCAGGAGTACATCACGTTTTCTGAACGGCATGCAAGTTTGTCCGTTTTACATCCTCTTTGCATCCGTTGGTTCGGTGTGACATGGGCTGTAGATCTCTGAGTGAATCTGTGATTCTGGGAGCAACTCAATCTTCCTGCCTACTTTGCCTGACTTTGGGTAAAAGTTGGTCTTTTTTCAATTAAAAAAATCAATATTTACACAAATATTTACAATATTTATAAGTTGACCAACCGTCCTCCTTTAGGGAGGACAGTCCTCCTTTTGTAAGTTCTGTCCTCTCTTGAAAAGTGTCCTCCTATATGTCCTCCTTTTTGATATTTGAAGACTAATCTGTAAATCTCCATATTTGAGCGATGCCAAGCAAATCCGTTGTGTGTGATGTGACGTATTTGAATTTGACATGACAATTCATGAAGGTTCGGTACAGTGCAACGAAACTCAATTATGAAATGCATGCGCTCCACACGTAGGATGTGTTGACAACAGGATAATTGTTTTGAGAGAGTGTGCCACATGCAAGAGTGCACCTTGCACAAGAGTGCGCCTCATGCAAATGTGCTGCATGCAAGAGTGTGCCGCACATAAGAGTGTGCCACATGCAAGAGTGTGCCGCACACAAGTGGCTTTGTTTTTTTTCTTCAATTTATTTGTGTCCTCCTGTTTATTGTAAAAAAGTTGTTCACCTTAATATTTACATACAAACCACAGCCAGCCAGCCACACCCACAAATTAGGCCAGTCGCACAGAACCAGTTATTAAAAAATTTGAATCCCACCCCTGGTTACAGTTCCATTGAGGACCGAGATATTAGATTAATTCTACAAATGCATTATCATTCTTATTAAAATGCTACTATCTCTGGGGAAAGCAGAATCAGAGCAGGAGTGGGAGGAAAAGTTAAACATTGCTTCCTATTTATATTTCCAACAAAAATAAACTACCTGGTTCCAAGTATTGTGAGGCAAGATTTTATGGGCACTTGCAAATGTGGTTGTCTTTAGTACAACTATCAACTTCAGTGCAAAAGTAAAATATTGAGGCTGCATTAACTTATTCTACCTCACTAAAAAGAGTCAGAAATCAATATTATTTTTTCTTTTCTTTTTTACCCTATATTTTTCCTCCTTTACTTTCCCATTGTTTTCATTTTTCTTTGAATTTTATATTAACTAACTAACTAATAAAACTTGAGAAATCAAATATCAACACCAAAAGGCCATCATTGTCAGACTGGTGCCACATCTCCATGTGAAGCTATCCTGCTCCTGATCCTCAGCTCATATGGAATAATGTTTGTGATTGGCACTCACACAGCTGATACAATTAAGGTTACCAATTTGTATTGACATTATGTAATGATTATTTTTAGGCTGTATGTGAATGGTATTTACATTCATCCTAGTTATTCCATAATATTCATTCATGCTTTATCTTGAGAAGTGCATTAAAGAAATATATGGCAGATATAGGAGTGTTAATTCTTCAATGTCTGTTTTTTGTTTAGCTTTTTTATTTTATTTTTTTCATTTTATAGAAAACATTTAAAAGCTTTTATAAAATTGTATAACAATAAAATTATTGTCTGACTTATCAAATTAGAAGATTGTGTTATTAATTTGTGACATAAACGTGACACAAACTCAGAGAATTCCTCAAATTTTAACAAGGGTGGGAGCCATAAGTATAGTTATTCTTTAGGGCTCCCAGAAATACTACACCTTTTCTGGTGACAAGGAACAGATTGCTGTTTCTCCAAACACTAACATTTTCAAAAGAAACAATGAAAAAAAAAAGAAACCCTATCAGTGTAAGAGAAAAGAGCCAGGCTTTCCAGTTCAGTAACTCTGGGCAGTTGGGCAATCCTCGATACTTCACTTTCCCTTCCAGGACTCTCCAGATTGCTAATTCCCAATATTCAGTTATAACAGAAAAGCAGTATCCTCTTCTGATTTGTTTATTTGACATTTTTACTGATGCTCAGTAGTCCAGCTATGAGTCTAAAAGGTTCTGGTCAAGTATATTTTATATAATATATGTATATGTATATCTATATCTCCCTCCCTCCTCCTCCTCCTCCTCCTCCCTCCTCCTCCTCCTCCTCCTCCCTCCCTCCTCCCTCCCCCTCCTCCCCCCCCCCTCCTCGCCCCCCCTCTCCTCCTCTCTCGTTCTCTCTCTCGGTTCTTCTCTCCTCTCTCTCTCCCCCCCCCCGTTAAAACCAGCAGCTCCAATATTCTGGTGTTTCAGAGACTTAGTCCTCTGAGGATATTCAGTTGATTGATGTTGTTCAAACTCTTCATTGTATCTCTAAGTTTAACTAGGGGAAAAAATACTTTTTAGGAATGGAGGTGCCAATCTTTGTGATATTTACTGATCAATGAATTTCCCTAGAAATATTTATAGGAAGAGGTTTGAAAAAAACAAATGAATAATTTTCATTCCAAAACCATTAAGAGTGTAAAGTGTAAATGAAAATTGGTTTTGATTAAAATAGCTTAAATGTTAAAGTAACAGAACAGTTCTTCCCTGCAGAGAGTTTAAGAGAATGTAGAAAAGGGTGTTGGAAGAAAAGGTCAGATCTGTTATCTATTGACAGAGAAATGCAAATTAAAATGAAGGGCTGATTGCTTTGTTGGCTTTCACCCCAAATGGAATTTTTGTTCTTGCAGACAGAAGTCAGGAACATCAAGCTGACCAGTTTCAGCAAGCATGCAAAATATAAAAGCAGCTTCATTCTTGTTTTTAATCTATGTTGTAAACAACCTATAGCTTCTTTTAAGTAAAGGGTAAGATTTCAGTACTCTTCATAACAGATACTAGAGAATAGATTAGTCTGCTGTCTCCAAAGGCTCCAGGGAAGAACAATTGCTTTGAAGATTATCCCTGAAAATAAATATTGTTCTGTGAATCCAAATGTTTCCTCATGAGACAAAGATCATCTGAAAGGCAAGGGGCTATTAGCTCATGTTCCTTATATGAAGGCTCCTACTAACAGAAGAACAAACCTTTCAGCCATATATTGATTGAGCTCACTAGCCCAAACATATATGTATAAGTATCATAATTGTGAGCTGCCCAGAGTCATAGAGAGTCAGGTAGCATGTAATTTAATATATTTTTGTGTGTTCATAACAATGTGAAGTCACAACTGCCATTTCTTTAAGTGGTGCTGGCCTTCCTAGGCACTGAGTTCTTCCCAAGAGCCTAGGATGCCATTAGGCAGAGGTGTCAAACTTGCATCATCACGTCATTGTCACATGATATAATCATGACTTTTCCCTTCTTTTCTAAATGGGGTGGATGTGGCCAGCATGTGATGCATCCAACCCGTGAGTCATGAGTTTGACACCCCTGTCATAAGGTATCAGTGTAGTATATGTGCAGATCCAAGCAGTTGTCTTTTGTGTTTGATAGATGGAAATATTCTCAATGCACAAATTTTCTAAGTGCCATCCAAGATTTTTATTTTTTATTTTTTGGTATGGCACCCTATGCACCAGTTACCTGATCACCACAACACATATATGCCATATGCTTTCAATTTTGACTTTCAGATCTTGATACTTCTTTTTATGATATCATTACCATGATTATTCTCCTCTTATCCTAAGTATCTTTGTATGGCAACCAGGGGTGGGATTCTATCGGTTCTGTCCACCTCTGGAGAACTGGTAGCTCCAAAGAGCAGCAGACATAGAACCGGTTCTATGTCTGCTGATGTTTTTGCCCACCCGCCCACCTGGTCTGTTACCTGACCTTTATTTCCTGCATTTTCAACAGCTGCCATGTGCATGCAAGCGCTGCTCAGCTGTCCAGGTACCAAGCTGATACGATTTTACAGGTGCGCCGGTAGCGTGCAGGGAAGCACATCGTAAATCACCAAACCTCCTAAATCACCGAACTGGTAGTTAACCCTGTCGGATCCCACCCCTGATGGCAACCAATGCAAGAGCCACCACATTGGGATCACAATTCATCCTGGCTTTTTCAGCAGGCCAGTTGTGATCCTACTTCCTGGGCATGACTATATCGTTTTGTGATGGTCTTTACTGTTTCCTGACATGTTTTTGGTCATTATATTGTTCTTGTTGTTTTCCTTTTGGGTCTTATATATTTTAATGGCAATAAACCTCCAAAAGTTGAAATCTGCAATGGAGGCGGCCTAATGTGTTTGTTTAATAAATACTTAAATACTAGATGTTGAGATTCTAGAAAGAGTACAGAGAAGAGCAACAAAGATGATTAGGGGACTAGAGGGTAAAACTTAAAGAATGATTGCTACAAGTGGATATGTCTAGTTTAATGAAAAGAAGGACTAGGGGCTGCAGTGTTCCAGTATATAAGGGGCTGCCACAAAGAAGGGGCAAAGAAGGGGAATCTATTCTCCAAAGCAACTGAAAGCAGAACAAGATGCAATGAATGGAAACTAATCAAGGAGAGAACTAATGTAAAAACAAGGAAGAGTTTTCTGAAAATTAGAACAATTAATCAATGGAACGAATTGCCTCGAGAAATTGTGGGTGCTCCAACACTGCTGGTTTTTAAGAAGAGATTGGACAACTCAGTGGATTGGACATACCATTGTTTGAAATGGTATAGGGCAGTGATGGCTAACCTTTTTGGCACCAAGGGCCCGAAGCATGCATGCACATTGCCAAAATGTACTACATGTGTGCCCCATGGATGCGCCCCATCCCCTTTGCATGTATACATGGCCCCTTGCATGCACGCATGACCTCCCATGCATACACCCTTCCCACATGCACGTGTGACACCTTGTGCATGCACCCCCATCGTGCATGCACCCCCACCGTGCATGCATGTGTGTCCCCCCATCCGTGTGCCCTGCCCCTGCGCATGTGCGGCACAGACCGGAAGACCAGCTGGATGGCAAGAGGCATGTATGCATACATGGCAGAGCTGAGCTGGGTGATGGCTCACGTACCCAGAGAGAAGGTTCTACGTGCCTCCTCTGGCACGCGTGCCATAGGTTTGCTTTCACCGGTATAGGGTGTCCAGCAGAGGGCTGGACAGGAAGACCTCCAAGGTCCCTTCCAACTCTGTTAAATGGTATATATTCCAAATAGTTGTTAGATGCTATTCGTCTTCATTTCTAATACTATCAGCAATACCTGTAACAAAGAAAGAAAAGATTGCGACATTTTATTCCTATTATTTATTACAGTCATATGCTGCCTATCTCACTATTGAAGTTTATCCAGCAACCCCTATTCACTAAGCAGGAATAAGCTTCAGTGAACTTCATGTAACTACTTTTGAGTAGACCAGAATAGGATTGCATTGACAGTTGCAATTTCATGCATATTCATAAGAATGGGAATGCATTTTGTTCATCNTAGTAGACCAGAATAGGATTGCATTGACAGTTGCAATTTCATGCATATTCATAAGAATGGGAATGCATTTTGTTCATCCATTCCTTTTTTGCCTTCCCTGTTAGCACACAATTATGGCAGAGCACAAGACAGTCACAGGACAATGAACTTCACAGTGCTTTAGTTGTGTAGTAACATGTTGGTCTCCTCGCTTTATATTTGGAGTTTTTGCACTGTAAAACTTTTTTTTTTATTCTGTGCCAAAATTCCATAGACTTTTACTTCGTAAATGCAGTAGCAGCCTATAAAATAATATAGTATTCTGCAAGTAAGAAAAGACAATAATATCATGGGTTATGTTGGTTGTGTATTTTAAGAGTTGAGAGAGAGTTGCTTCACCCACACTGATCTTTGGTTTATGTATTGGAAGGGTGTAGAGATTATCAGCTGATGTTTTTTGTGACCAGCTGAGTTATAATGGCATGATCAAAGGTCAGTTCCTCGATGGATAAATAGATCTGTTGAATTTAACTATGAATAGAAGTCTTGTTAGGCTGAGAGAATCCTTTAAAACACTTTAAAATGTTACAATTTATTGAGAATCAGCCTTGTTACATTTTACTTATTATATACTTATTACATATTACATACATATTTACGAGAGAAAACTATTTTTAAAATGTATGCTCACCTACCTACTTGACCCAATCATCATATACATGCATTCTTAAAAATGATTGTAATGTTATTGGCAACATAACTTGCAGGAAACTTTGCTATTTAAAAAAAAGTTAAAATGTTTTGGTTTTGTAGTTATTGTTTCAAATTTTTGCTGTTGTTGTTAACAGAACTTTACTAGTGGATTACAAGCTAGAGTGCAACAACATCTGCTGATCAAGGAAAGTCCCAGTACAAAATTTGAGGGACTTTTTCATCATGTGACTCCATGTTTAACTATCACAAGATGAAAAGGAAAAGGAAAAGAATCAATCAAAGTTTAATCAAAGTAGGAACCATCAATAAAGCTGATTCAAGCAAAGACAATAAATGATCAACTTATGCTGTTATGCAACCCTGACAGAAAATTTTTGTTATTTTTTATATTTTTAAAACTTTTTAATCTCAATTAATTCTGATTTTAATGTTACTTTTATTGATTTTATTGAACACTGCCCAGAGCTTCTCTCTGAGGGAAGAAGGCAATTAAGAAATACAAAATATAAATAAATTCTGTGATAATTCTACTGCAATTTATATCCCTAATATAGCAACAAAGATGTATTGGGGAGAAATGTTACTGCTACTACATGGGGAGTTTGGATGGGGAGTTTGGACTCAGTACTGTTAGGGCTGAGAATCTTTAGAAGATTCAGCATACATGAAAATTGTGTTATTTTTCATCTTTCTTTATTACTGTATTGTTCATTGGTGAGGAACTAATGACACTAAAGGTGAATTGACCCTGTTATTGGACTTAATTCTGACCTGAAACACAAACGAACTTTATCCAGGTAGTCCTCCACTTATGACCACAATTGAACCCCCAATTTCTGTTGCTAAGTGAGACATTTGTTGAATTTTGCCCCATTTTATGACCCTTTTTGCCACAGTTGTTAAGTGAATCACTGCACTCATTAAATTAGTCACATGGTTATTCAGTGCATCTAGCTTCCTTATTGACTTTGCTTGCCAGAAGATTGTCTGACCCTGGGGCACTGCAATCGTCATAAATATGAATCAATTGCCAAGCATCTGAATTTTCTCACATGACCATGGGGATGCTGTAACGGTTGTAAGTGTGTAAAACGGTCATAAGTCATTTCTTCCCCCAGTGATATTGGAACTTCGAATGGTCACTAAACAAACTGTTGAAAGTTGAGGACTACCTGTATATTGTGAGGCCATTAGTCCCCATAACATATGTAAGATCAATTTTTAATAAATACCTTCTTTGTAAATACAATCATTTATTTATATTCAGTTAGTTTGGTTCCTTGATTACTTGCCTTCTCTATCTAGCTCATATAGAATATAATTTATATCATCTGGATATTCTTTGTCATATTCAGCTTATACTGGTTATTATAAATCAGGGATGTCAAACTTGCATTGTCACAGCATTGTCACGTGACATATTGTGACTTTTTTCCACTTGGCTAAACTGGGCAAAGCCAGCATGTGGATCAGTGGTGGGATTCAAATTTTTTTACTACCAATTCTGTGGGCATGGCTTGGTGGGCGTGGCAGAGGAAGTATACTGTAAAATTTCCAGTCAGAGGTGGTATTTGCCAGTTTTTCCAAACTACTCAAAATTTCCACTACCGGTTCTCCAGAACTGGTTAGAACCTGCTGAGTACCACCTCTGGCCTGGATGCATCCTATCCTGCCTGTGGGCTGTGAATTAGACAGCCCTGTTCTAAATTTTCTGCTACTCATGCTTCAAACTCTTCTGGGTCTGAATTTCTAAATGGAACTGGAAGATGTTTTGGATTACATAAAGGAATTTATATTGTAACCCTGTTTTGACTCAATAAGATTATGATGACCTTGACTATATCATATATGACTTCATATATATTTAGAACTTTTACTTTGACATTTTTATCTTGTAAGAGTAGAACAAAGAGATACCGTACATCTTTGTCATTCTGCTGAGAATTGTGTGTGCATTTTTTAGCCTTTAGCCTAAGCCTTTTATAACTTTTACAGGATTTACATGGGTTTACATGAAAAGATATGTCACTAAGTCACTGTTTCTCCCAAAGTGAAGAGACAACTCTGATCTGAAACCAAAAGAAACTGATGGTGATGCAAAGAATGGACTATTATTCTCCATAACATTGGTAGATTCCACTTTTGAGAAATGCTAATTTCCTCACAACTGTCATAAGAAGGCTAACTTAACCATAGCAACATCAGTAATTAAATGATTTGAAATTCTGTTTTAAGTAACAGATTCATATACCAATATAACTGATACAAAATATAAAATGGAAGTTGGGTAAATATATTTCCAGGAAAGAAACTGCTGCTATTTCTCTATTTCAGTGATCAAATATGACTTTGCATTCAATAACTGGCCAATAAATATAATGTGCCATGAATGAAATCAAACATTTTACTAAGTTTGCTAAATACAATCCTGGTTTAAAAAAGTATGAATGGAACAGGCTAGGAGACAGATGGATTTTAGAAGAGAAGTTGTATGATGCATTTTACAGAAATCTAGCGGTGACAAATAATTTATAGTAACTCAGAGTAAATGTTTCTAATGCTTAAAGGAGTTCTTCAAACAAAAATTTGCAACAGATCAATTGTAGTGATATTATGAGTATTCAGTATATCTGTAGGACAAAGCTGCCTGTCCCATTCCCACTATTTTAAACCAGTATTTTATTTAGCATATTTAGTTCTGTGCTTTTTAAAAAGTTTATCGGACAGACACACAACCTTTGTGTGTGCATGTGTGTGAGTGCTGAGTTATTTATGTGAAGTTATATGAAGGAATGAAGCAAAGGCAAGAAGGGGCTTGGCTGTAATCAAATCAAGAATTTTTGTATCCATAAGAGTTTGTTTATTTTTTTAAATCAAAGATTGTCTCTTTTTATTAAAAAGTTATGCCCTCAATTTACTCTCTGAGAACCAAATATATTGTGATTTTTCTTTTAAGGTTAATGAAATCAAGGATTGTGATCATTTCTGCAGGGAGGGCTTAAAAATTAAGATTGTAGCCACAACCACGCGATGTGCAGCATATGTAAAAAAGAGCAAGGTTTTCATTATGCTATGATGGCTACCTTCTTGACACATACCCTTTTATCCCCCCCACTCCACCCTCATCCGGGGAATGTCCTTGGCATTGAGCAAGGTTTGGGACCTGAGTCATAGATTTTACTGCTATGATTCAGGGCAGAGCTGTTTAATGTTTCACTACCTTCCTATTTATTAATACATATTTAATAAAAGATTTACTGTCTGAAATTAGACTCTTAATCAACAGAGCTATTTCAAAAGGCTGAAGTGAATATGTATAAAGCACTGACATAAGGCAGATAGCCACAACACATGCTTAAATCCAATTATTATCTAAGAAGTCCAAGTGCAATTAATCTCTGTAATGCAGACTTCTCTGATCAATATGATACATTGAAGCAGGACTGTTAATCTTTGTCCTTCCACTACAAGCACCAAGCATTTCCTAAACAATGGAGATAGGACCATTACTGTGGAAGAATCACCTGACTCACCCAATGGGCCATTGCAATGTACATTCCTACAACCTTTGCAGTTGATATCTCATTAATTCATTCCATTTAATTTTCTAAACTGAAATTTTATTTAGCATTTAAACTCTTTAGTAGCAATTATATTTTAGACACTAAAATATTAGTAAACAAATGTAACTTATAGGGCAGGGGTGTCAAACTTGCACCATCATGGCAATGTCACGTGACATATTGGGACTTTTCCCCCCTTCGCTAAACTGGACAGGGGCGCAGCCAGCAAGGGACACATCCGGCTCATGGGCCGGGAGTTTGACACCCCTGTTATAGGGCTACAAACAGCATGTGTGTCTGTGTGTATCCTTCTTATTCCCACTGTAAATCTCACTCCTGTATTAACAATCTCAAGACCACAAAGCAGTTCTTTAATTTTTTTAAAACTACATTTCACTGAATTGGAAATATATATATATATATATATATATATACTATATATAATATAGTATATTATATATGATTTTTTTAAGTTTGCGCCGGTTATTACATGTGTGTGTTTCAGCTTCCTGTCGGGTATTCCACGTCATTGTAGTGCTTTTAAAGTTGCAGGCAACCTTTCAGCAGAATCTCATCTTGCCATCATCAGGCTTCTGGTATTGAGTTTCCTATGTGGTCAGGGTCTCACAGCCGTTGGTTTTAAATTTGAGGTAGCCTATTAGTTGTGGCAGGATGTTTTTTTTTTTCTACATCCTGAATTGGTTGGGAGTCTTGGTCTGTGTTTACTGGAGCTTGACCAGGCACCCGAATGAAACTAGCTTCCTAATAGATAATAGCGTCCTTTCACACGAAGCCAAGCTGCACTGAAAGCCTCCAAAAAGGAACAGAGTGTGCCAGCCAAGTCAAGCCACAAAACAGACAGAAGAAACCAGCAACACCAATCAAAACTCAAGTCCAATAATACACAGACCTTCCATTTCACTTCACATTCAGAAAGCCTGATGATGGCAGATTGAGATTCTGTGAAACGTTGCTCCAATTAAAGAACTACAGATGAGCTACAACTTTAACAGAACTACAGATGACGTGGGATAATACCCGAGGAGCTAAACAGACAAAATGTTAAGTACCGTCGCGAGAGCTTAAAAAAACAAATATATATATATATATATATATATATATATATAGTATAATATATATAATATATATAGTATGTATATATATATATATATATATAATTTTGGTTATTCGGGTTTTCTCCCGCGTAGAATTGGATATCTAGGCAAACGTTTCGATGAAGTTTCATTCATCATTTCAGGCTTGTTTCTTCGCCTTCTTGCTTCTCAGAGTAATGTGAGCTTGCAGCTGCTTCTTCCTTTTAACTGCTAGTGGGGTGTGGAACTTGATTGGTGGGGCGGTTTGGCTGTGTTTGACTTGGTGGGGGTGTGTTCTGCTTAGGTGGGGGCCGGTTGTGCTCAGGTTATCTTAGTTTGCGGGGGATTTGAGGCTGGTGAGCTGTTGATCTGTTGTTTGGCTTCGTGACGATTGTCGGTGTGCCACATCTTCATAGGTGGGTGTCAGTTTTGCTTCTTATATGGTCAGAGGGGTTTGAAGGGGTAGTGTGCAGCTGCAGTATGGCTTTCTGGTTCGTGGTCGTGTCTCTCTTCTGTGTGGGTGTGAGTCTTTTTTTTCTGATGGAAGTGTGGTGGTAGCATCTTGGTGTGGCATTGTGGGTGTGGGGTCTGGTGTCATTCTTCATTTTAGTACCTGTTTATTAATGAGGGCAGGTTTCAAATGGTTGCAAGGGGGAAGGTTATCATTGTTTATTCATGCTGTGTGGGATTTTTTCTATCTCTATGGCTTCTCTGATTATTTGTGTTTGAAGTGTTCGGATTTTGGCGATAGTTCTGGTTTTTTTAAAGTCAATTTCATTGTCTGTGGCTTTGGGAGGTTGTTGGACCAGGGAAGAGGGTCAGTTCTTCTTTTGATTGAGTTTCTTGTGTTCTTCAAATGCCGTGCACTAATTCTCTGTTAGTTTGTCCTATGTATGTGGTGGGGCAGAACAGTGCAAGGGATTTCATTACTGCTTGGTTTTCTAACTCGATTTTTGTCTTTAGGGTTTCTTAGGATGGTGATATTTTTCTGTTTGGTGAGAATGCTGTTTTAATGTCTGTTTTTGGAGGATTTGCTGATTTTTGTCTGTAGTCTTTCTACATATGGGAGGAGGGGGCTTTGCCATTCTCTTGTTCTCTGTCCTTGGCTTTTGGTTGGGGTTTCTTTTTGGATTAGGTGGGTAATTTCTTTCTTTGGGAATCCATTGGCTGTAAGTACAATTATGAGAGTGTGTAGTTCGGTTTTTAAGTGTTGTTCATCGGCTAAGCATTATGTTCTGGAGAATGAGTGTCTTGACTCTGGATGATGCTGTGCTGGTGGTGGTTGTGAGAGTGCATGTAGATAGCGGTTTGTATGTGTTTTCTTCTGGCTAGAATGGTCGTGTCCTAGGAAGCATTGGATTTTTGGTATATAAGACATCTAGGAAGGGAAGTTGATTGTTGGTTCTGTTTCATGGTGTATTGTATTTTGGGGTGTAGGCTGTTGAGGTGTGTGCGGAGTTTGTTCCAGTTTTTTCTTCCCGTTGGCCAGATTTATGAAAGGTGTCATCTGTATCTGAGCCAGCGTTTGGGTTTGTGATCATATTTTTCCTAGAGCCTGTGTTTCACATCTCTACCTGTCCATCGCAAACTCTACATGGAACACTTTGAAACAGCTGGCTCTAGAAAAATAGAATCACAACCCACGCATTTTGAAGAACACAAGAACTCAATCAAAAAAGAAGAACTTGACCTCTTCCCTGGTCAACCTCAAAGCGACAGGAAATGAAATTGACTTTAAAAATACGCAGAACTATCGCCAAAACCGAACACTTAACACAGAATTAATCAGAGAAGCCATAGAGATAGAAAAATCGCCACACGCATGAATAAACGAGATGATACCTCGCCTGCCAACCATTTGAAACACTGCCTATTAATAAACGCGTACTTAAACATGAAGAATGACCAGCCCACACCCACAAGTGCACACAAGATGCTACCACACCTTTCCATGCAGAAAAAAAGACTCACACCCACACAGAAGAGGAGACGACACACGCGAAGCATACGCAGCTGCACACTACAGACCACTTCAAACCTCTGACCCATACAAGAAGCAAAACTGACACCAACCAGAAGATGTGGCACGACCAGAAACGAAGCCAACAACCAAGATCACAGTCACCAGCTCAAATCCCCAGCAACTAAGACTAACCTGAGCAGCAGGCCCCAATAAGCAGAACACCCCCCAGCCCAATCAGAACACAGCAACCCCGCTAACCAAAATCAGAACAAGCCAAACCCCCACCCAATAAGTCACACCCCGCACTTAGCAAGTTAAAAGGAGAAGCAGCTGCAAGCTACATTACTCTTTAGAAGCACAGAGCTGAAGAAACCAAGCCTGAGATGATTGAATAAGAAACAAGCCTGAAGATGATGAATGAGACTTCATCGAAACGTTGCCTAGATACTTCCAATTCTACGTGGGAGAATATTTGTTTCCTTAAGTTTTATTGCGTACTTACATGTATGGTATTCAGCTTTGTTTGGGTATTTTCCCACATCATCATAGTTGTGTTTTTGAAGTTGTAGCAACATTTCGGCAGAATCTCATCTGCCATCAATCAGGCATCAGAAGCCTGATGATGGCAGATGAGATTCTGTCAAAATGTTGCTACAGCTTTAAAAGCACAACTATGATGACTTGGGAAAATACCTGAACAAAGCTGAATAACACACACACACACACACACACGCACACATAATATTACTACTAATTAAAATAATAATGAAAACTGTAACAAGGCAGCTATCCAGTGAGGATTCATAATGAAGGAGTAGAGACAACTCTGTGGCAAATATGGTGTCCAGATGATGTTTTCTGGTCAGTGAAGTATCTCTGGAACAGGGGTGTCAAAATCATGGCCCGCAGGCTGGATGGTCATGTGCTGGTCCCACCCCCACCCAGTTTTGCAAATGGGAAAAAAAGTCCTGATATGTCCCGCTGTGATGTGAGTTTGACACCCCTTCTCTGAAAAAAGAGATTGTGAGATCACCCACATGTACTCCAGAAAGCTGCTTCTTATGAGTAGACTGCAGTAACTGAAGTTTTTGTGGTTGACTTGTAAGTTTGAGTGGCTGGGAGTCAAGGGATTCCAACTAAGCTCACAGCTGTAATAAAGGCTATATGGCCATAAAGTTTGCGGAGTCTTATTTCTTCATCATTTTCAGAAATTGCTCTTAATGGCTGTTTAACTATTAGGAACCTTTGCAACAGCAAGTTTCAGAATACTGTGTGAATCTCTTTCTATTCTTTGTAAAAGAAGCTTTAAGTAAAATTTAAGAAACACACACACACACAAACATACAACATGGTGATTGTAACATTGGTTTTGGAAAATTATAAAAAGACTAAGGGTCTGGTTGGATTTGAAATAAAATTTAAAAAAATCTTTCCTGTGGGAAGCATTCTGTTGTTTTGAATTCTTACAAAACATGATAGAATGGGACTTTGAAGATCAAATACCAGAAGAAACCATAAGGAATGGAAGAACACAATTAAAGGAGAAGAACATCTGTTTGACTTATTAATACAGAATGGAGCAAAACACATTAACATTAAATGTATTGAAGGATATTTCTGAACAATTAATTAATTTTTAAACTTCCATTATAGATAGTCTATATTTAAAAGATTTGTGACAGAAGAACAAACTTTACTGGACAAGACTGAGGCTGATTTGAAAGTGGATTTAAAATGACAGGTTACAAGAAGGATATTTAAAAAAAGATTCTACACTGGATATGCAAATGAAACTGGCAGATGTCATAATTAAAAGGGATGTACAATAAACTTTTAAAAAGTGACCTGGATAAGTTTCCTATCTTGGATTTACAAAAGAATCTTGTTAAACTGTTGAAAGATTTTGTGATAAGGGTCAAAGAAAAAAATAAAAAGAAATGAAGTTTTAGGACAGTATTTGAAGAGATTAAAAAATCAAGATTTTTAAAAGTAAAAGGAAATAATTTAAAGTTAGTTTATTTCATCAAAGTTAAAATTGATAGGACTCTGGTAACCCTTAATGGATATTTGTTGACAAGGTCTGAATTATGAGGCTTTAAGGATTTCTTTATAGATAAGAGATGGGATATGAGAAGAAGAAATTTTTGATGTATTTTAAGAGAGATAAATAAATTACTAAAATGCTTATGTTTTTATGATAAAGGGATGATTCCTTTATAAGTTCTTTTCTTATTCTTTACTGTTCTCTTATTTTAATTTTCTTTTTCTATTTTTATTTTTCGTTTCTTTTGTCTGTTCCTATTTTTTATTCTTTTAGTTTGTAATAGTTCTTATTTTATTTTCATTTTAATGTTTAATAAAATTACTATTAATTTTTTTTTAGCAAGGCCTCCTCTTTGGGAATTGATTTGACTGCCCAGAATGGCAGCTAAATCATTTACCACTCCATCACTTAAGGAAAAAAAAAGATTTGTTTTTAATATTGTTTGATTTTTAGGAAGAATCCATCTTACCTGATCTGTCTGCCAACAAAAGAAAGCCCCAGCAGTTCATTGCACAATCAAGTGGTGCAGCTGTAATCTTTTTTGCTTATTCTATGCTTGTTTTAGATATTTTTGTGGCAAAACAGCTTCTCTGATCTCAGTAAGACAATGATGTATACTAAACATCTTTAACATGGTCAAAGAAAGAGCAAAAATAAGGCTTCTTCCTCCTTTGTAACATTTGAGTTGATGGACTACAGTTTGACACCTGGAAATGCATATCCTTCATCAAATATGAGAATAATGACATTTATGATGCTCAGTAATAAATGACTGTAACTGAACAGAATGTGAAACGCAAGAGAGCACATTTGTGAGTCAAAATATAAAGTGACAATGGAACAAGTGAAAAGTATGCATTCAGTCACAAGCAAGAAACTGGGTCAAGGGATTGTGAACAGGACAAAATGTAAGCAATTCGTAATTGGCTTTCCTCCCTTCAATTTTTTTGGGTTAATAATGATGAAAGAACTCACTCTTCAAGGCTTTGGGCTAGGAAATAACTTACTGAACTCTTTCCCCCAAAAAATGCCTCATGATGTAATCACACAAAATTATATTTGCCTCTTCATTCCTTTTCTATTTCTGTTTAAATACTAGTTTCAAAACACCTGTGTTACATAACCTGACTCACAAACCAGTTAAGCCAAAAGCACATTCTGAACATTCAGAATCAAACCTGTGAACAAACTGATATGATATGTGTTTTTGGTTTATGTATAGGATATGCATAAAATATTTAAAACTCTGGTTTCTGTGGAGATGGTAGTCATCGCTCATTGAAGGAATAGACCTGAAATGCAATGAAAGGCTGATTCACAAATTATCCATTTTTCTTTCTAAAACCAACACTGTAATTTAAGAAAAAGTAGAAGAACATACGTGGCATCCGATAATGCAGAAGAAGCCCAGAGAAATAAACAGCATTGCACAATTAGACTTATATTCTTATGCCCAGGGATTGTGACAACAGCAAAGGGTACTCTACTGGAAGACTTGAAGGACCAAGTTGAGGACAGATCATTCCTGAAGAAGGCTATCTATGTGATCACAAGAATTAAGACTGACTTGATGGTACATAATCAATTAAGGAGTCATTAAAACCCATATAATTGCATAGACCCAGGAGGAAGTTCTCTCAATTTGTCTCCCTCTTGAAAGCCTGTTGAAATGACTGAGTATCTACCATCTGTTGCTTATATTAGCCAAAGGTCTGTGGTTGTTTTGAGCCAGATGGCACTTAGGACATTTTCAGAGCATGTTGAAAGAAAAAGGCAAGAATCATTTTGGCAAGTTAAAAATCATTGCCACAGTGAACTTGACCAGTCCCACCCCCCCAAAACAACAACCAACAACAACCAACTAATTTACCAGAATCGAATCTGGTGAGATTGATCCTTACTGTCAACTTTATCATAATCATAGTCAGGGTATTCATGATCAGTTCTTACTTTACTTTTTTTGCTTGTTTCTGTGCAAATGGATGCAGTTATAAATATACCACTAACCTGCAAACTACTCACCATTTGTTTTTGTTTTTTACTTATGTGAGCTTTATATTGAATCTAAGTGTATGAAAATAAAGTTGGTTCTGGAAGAATGCTGTGCTTTACAACATACCTCTGTCTTTATATTATTGTTTAAAATTAAAACATATTTTAAACTTAAAAAAAAGAGGGGCAAGATTGTAGGAACTAAGAATTTGGGAAATAATCCTGATGGATTGCCATAAAGCAATATGAACAAAATATGTGTGTGTGTGCGTGTGTGTGTGTGTGTAATTTCCATTTATGCAAACTTATCTTGTGGTACTATATTGAATAAGGCTATTTATAATTTCATATTGCTCTTCAAAATTACAAACATACTTCTAATTACCAAACCATGCCTCATTAAAAAACAAAAATGGCTGCAGTTGGAATTGATTAGGTATTTTATCACGCATTAATATTTTAATGGTTGGTTGATTTACTGTTTCAATAAATTGTTTGAAATATTTAGTTATATTACTTTTTAAATTTTTCTATTGTAAACAACTCTGAAAAGATTGTAGCAGTTTATATATCCTAAAAACCAAGTTATTTTTAGAGGGAACATTAGGTTCTATAGAAAAGCCGCCTAGAGTCATTGATGGTGTGGTGAAATGGCCAGCGTGTGAATTAAACAAACAAAAAAATATAAATATTCATGCACATATGGAGTTCAAAATAAATGTTACCAAACATAATTTAAAAGGATCTTTTAAAAAGAAAATAAATTTTACATTTCTTATTTCTTAATTTAGGAACCAAATGAGGTTTCAGTTGTTTTATACATTTAATTATACAGTATATTTGATTAAACCATATATGTGTCAATTCCAGACTACAAGGTACCTTACAATTAATGACACCATGTGGAATAAATCATATATCAGTCTCTGTAAATGGCCAGAGTCATCCAGGGAAGCAAAAACTCTGGGGGCTAGTCAGAGCATGCCAGTCCACTGATACCTTAATTTTCCATCTCTCAAATATTCAGACTTGAGTAGTGCCTGTAATGTGCCTCAATCTATGAAAAGAAATATGCTTTGCATGCCAAAAGTGAAGAATAAAATAATCCCATGGTTAAAAGTTGTCTTCAAGGAGTGGAAAGACTGCTGCTTGGATCCAAAGTTGGCCAATCCTGGTTGATCATTTAGATCATGGGTGTCAAACTCACTGCATCACTTTACCATCATGTGATGCTTCATAATGTTTTTCCCATTGCGGAGCTGGGGTGGGCATGGCCTTCATGTGACGCATATGGCCCATGGGCTGCCAGTTTGACACCCTTAATCTAGATGGATTAAGAGTCATCATGGTGCATGATTAGTATTGCAAGCTGACTGCCCACTGCCAGGTGTTCAATCTTCACTGGGTCAAGAATGACTCAGCCTTCCATCCTTCTGAGATCAGTTAAATGAAGATCCAGACTATTGGGAGCAATATGCTGATTAAACCACCCAGAGAGTGCTGTAAAGCACTATGAAGTGGTTTATACATCTAAGTGCTATTGCAAGTAATTGGATATTATCATTCCTATAGTTCTGTTCTTTGACCTACATCCTAATCTCAGAAAGTGAATGGCTAGTAATTGGTTTCCATTCACCAGACACATGCAGCCTGTAATTACAATTGGCTTGTTCCTTCACTTTTCCAAAGTCCATGTGACGTCACAGGCAGACCAAATTTGTTCATAAGCACCTTTGTTTCCATCTCTGTCTTTATGACCATTAATTTCAAGCCAGCCCAATGCAGCGTGTTGTATCTGTTGAGCCCCATGTCTTTAGTATAACACTCTTTGTCTTAGCTCTTTTATAAAACAAGAAAAGATATGCATGAAGAAAAAAGAGAAAAGTTTCAAACACTACTCCTGTATTGGTTGCTTCTTCTAGAAAAATGTTCATTTTCCTTTGATGATTTTATTTATTTATTCAAGTAAACAGCTTGGCTATACAGTACAATTCTTACGTGTCACTTCTGTTACAAGCTTCTAGGACACTTTTAATAAGTGTAAGGAGGAAAATCTATATTTATTTAATGTATTTGTCTCGTGAGTCATTTTCATTTGTATTTTTCAGACTTGTAACTTTCCGGAAGGTGATCTTTGTAATCTGCTGTGGAAGAGAAAAGGAAGACAGGACCTTTTAAAGAATCATTGACCTAAATTGCATTTTAATGCACATACCATGCTGTCCACACCACCTACGTGTCTCCAAGAACACTACTAAATAACCAGCACTAAATGTTTAGTCATTTCCTGCCTCACGTTTACAAGGAGTGCTTGACACAATTAGCATATGTAAGTACACTGTAGTTCAAACAGTTGGTTTCCATATCAGCAGCTGTTTGGCTTTAATCTGCTTTTGGGAAGGATGCCATAGGGATAATTTCAGACAACGTCAAGTCAATACTGTGCTGGTTTGCTTTCCTGGGAATTCTCCGCCTGATGATTCAGTATCGCTGGAAACTCTTTTCTTTATTTAAGAGTCTGAGTCTTAACTGAAGTTTCCCATGCAGCATTTAAATGATTGTAGTTGTAAAGCATTTTATTTACACATCAAATCTTACCTGTGTGGAAAAGGTGACGCACAATGTAATAAAAGATCTGTCTTATAAGTACTAAAATCCTGGGCTGGGCTCAGCCACCTTGGTGATTTATTTGGTGTTGGCTCAGCTTGAAATGTGTACCCAGTGATTGTAGTTAGGACCCTGAGCCATGCTTAGTTCCACGCATGAACATAACCTCTTCATTGTTGGCTTTCCCTTCAATATTTCACAGAATCGACTCATTCAAATGCACAACCAATTTTCTATTGCAGAAGTAGGGTTCTCCTCCCTCCCTCTTTCTCTTTCATCTTGGCCACAATTTGCCCACAAACCACTAATCTTCTGTAGAACTCTGATCACTATGAAAGATTCTGGAGCATTTATCAGTTACTATTACTCTGGAGAAAACTGAAAGCACACAAAGAAGGGCATATTTCAGGGCAAGTTAAAGCCTATTGGAGGAAATTGAAATTGGGATGTGATAGGAAAGGAATAATCGATTGCATTTTCCTGCTTCAATTCCATTCCCATTCATCTCTTCTGGAAGAGCATCTTCCTATTCTAAAATGACTATGGTCTATTTCCATGTGAAGTATACTTCAGAGTTATTTCATTACAGGAGGAATATCATAAGGTAACACTTAAAAAAGAAAATACTTTACACTTTCAGTGGAAGCAATTCATTCTTTGAAGGAGTTAGTAGAAGAGAACTGGAAGAAATAAAAATTGAAGATACAACTCTGGTTTCTCCCATTCTCAAATTTCTACTTTTAATTGAAGATATAACTCTGGTTTCTCCCATTCTCAAATTTCTACTTTCTCTTTAGACTCAGGCATGTAAAAACACATACAATTGGTGCATTTTTTTTCCTTTGGGGCAAAAAGCAGCCCAAAGGCAACAGCTTGGATTCAAAAAAGACCCTAGGAAAAAGGATTCATTCTGTCACTTTTTCTAGGATACCTGAGTCAGAATCACAGAAGAGAGTGGTTGCATTTATTTTGGTCATTTCAAAACCTATAGTGTTTTTTTTTATGTCCTATACCACAACTTGACTGATCTTTGAATAGATAATGGTTGATCAGAAAGCAACATAAATATTTTCTACAAATTATTAGAACCATATGTCTCTCTCTCTCTCTTTTAGCATCAAAAGTTTTGGAGTAAAAGTATTTTTTTTTCAATTACCCCATGCTGTTGTGAGATTTGATTTCATATGAACATGAAAGTTATTGGAGATTGGAAAAGGAACCAGCAAAGCATGAGCATCTGCAGAAGAGGGTAGCAAGTGAAAAAACACACACATTGCATAACAAATTGTACCTCTTATCTATTAGTTGCAATCTAGGTAGGAAAAAAAAGCCCACAGAGTCATAACATCATAATGCTGATTATGATAGTTTGGGATCATTGTGGCTAGCTCTGGATGCCTATTCAGGAAAACAATTCTGGTCTTTCCAGCACAGCTGCTGACTTCTTTTCTTGTTCCTCTTTAGCATCTAACATTGAGGATATGGTGATAAGGATTTTCATTAAATTACCATAGTTTGCAATGATTGTTACAAATAAGTATCTGGGTATTTTCCCTGTGGATCATCAAAGCTGGTATTCTTGGCAAAAGCTTTTTCTAGTTAATTCATCTATCCATTGCTACTGTTACAACTCAGATTGGCTTCGTAATTCCCTGATGCTTTTTAATCCCTGCTGGAGAAGTTGGTGATGATGTAAATCAGAAGGAAGGCTCCAGCTGCATTTCCGGCAGTTTAATTTCCTGCTGCTCCTTCTGTGACACATACAGGTGAATCTTCAGAATACAGATTTCTGAGCTGACATTGAGGCTTATGTAATATGTGTGTCCAGTGAATCTGTGCCAGTATCACTTAAGGGAAAAACAAACACACACCCCTCCCTCACGCACAGCTCTTTTAAGAGCTTCTACCTTGGGAGACCTTGCACTGTGTTGTATAAGCCTTCCCATTAAAAAAAAAAAAAAAGNTAAGCCTTCCCATTAAAAAAAAAAAAAAAGCATATGGTTGCCCAAGGTCAGAGCATGAGTCAAAAGCATAGTTAGACTTGCAATGTAGGAGTCACACCTTGTCCTGGGTGCAGAATTAGCCAGAGAAAAAGATTAACTGGAGCAAAATATTAACAGGGGAGCCCCTTAAAGTGGTAACGTTTAGTTCAGTTAGGAAAACTAGCAAAAATAGATTGTCAGATAAGGAAATAGACAAGCATTATTGAGGAAAAAGAAAATGACTGGTAAAGAGCAGCTTAGAAAAAAAAATTGCCCTCAAATTGTCCTTGTGCTCCTCAACTTCTTAAATTAACTTCCTCTTAGATTTAGATTTCCTCTTAGATTTATTGATCACTAATTGCAGATTAGTTTTAGCAGGAATTTAGGATATTTGTTGAACCAAACAGTACTGTATGTGCATTAGCATCCATTAAGTTATTTTCATAAAGTATTTCACTTTTGGGATGCTGCAGCTCAGAGATCCCTCATATTTGGGGGGGTGTTTCTATATTTTTAATCAACTGTGAGTAGCCCACATTCAGATTAATGAAGATGGGATAATAAAATACATAAATAAATTGTATTTCTTCTCCATTTCTCCCTTTATAGGAAGCCATCCATCAGGGTGATTGGAGACTTGAGTATCTCCAAAACATGCCCACACCCAGAATGGAAAGGGACAATGTCCTCCAAGAACATCTGTACCTGCAGACACCTTTTAAACATGTTTTCCCAAACAGACATATTTGTGACTGCATAGTAGTCAGCAAAAATACAATACAGCTCTGAGGTTCCAACAAGGTTTTTTTTTTGAGAGAGAGAGGCAGATGATAGTTACAATGGAGCCTTCTTCACAGATTGCATCATCAGGTAATAGGCACAGCATTTACATGTCCAGGTAGCCAATGCAAGTATTATACACTTAGTGCTTTTGCTGTTTCCTAGTTTGTTACATTACTTGGAGTTCCCAGAAAACCAAGGAGAGGACTCTTAAAAGCATTTGTGTTAATAGTCTATTTTGTTTTTCCACTGCAAAGCTCAACAAGAATTTTCACAATATCATTAACTTCTGAAGATTTCTTTGGAGTATTTAAGAAACTTTGGAGTATTTTTGATTTGGTAAGTCATTAATAAAATTGTTGAGATAAAAGTTACTAGTTAGGACAAATGGTCATGCCATGTAAAGAATAGCAATACATTCTTCATATTTCTGCCTAGAGTCTAAATAAACAAAACATTTATCATATTTATTAATCAAATTTAGGCACCACCTATCTCAATATCTAAGTGACTCTGGGTAGTTTACAGATAAAAAGTAATAAAATCATATAAAAGATATAGTTAAAAGAGAATTAAAATTGAATTATGAACTAATAAAAGCAAAAATAAAACATTAGCTAAAGGTGGAAGGAGCCACCAACCACTCTTGAGGCTGAACAATACTCTTTGATCCACATGTGAGTTGGCAGAGCCAAGTCTTCACTTCCTTATGGAAGAGCATGGGGGCAAGATGTTCCATAGAGTGGGAGCAATGGCAGAGAAGGCTCTTTTCCTTCCTGACAGTCAGAATTCTTCAATCAATAAAATGTGTAAGTTACTCTCTGTGCCTGACTGGGTGGAATGGGAGAATGTGATTGTGACAAGAGGGTTCCTCTGGTCCCATTCCATAAAGGGCTTTAAAGTGGATAACCAACACCTTGAAATTGACCTGGAAGTGAACTGGTACACAATGCAGTTCATGCAGCAGAGGTTCTACAAGTGCAGTCCTTAGGAATTACTCCAATGGCTGCATTCTTCACCAGCTGCAGTTTCCACAGAGTCTTCAAAGGTAGCCCCATGTAGATCATATTGGAGCAGAGCATACAGGAGATGACCATAGGAGACTTCCAGTGATGTTGTGGCATGGCGAGGTAGGAGAACTTTGATCCGCTCTCCTACATTGGGTTTTTTGCTCGTGGGCAACCGTTCAAGGCGAAGTTAGATCCTGGTGGGATCACTCAAGTGAGGAAGAACTCTTGGAGCCAAAACAGGAATTGCAATCCCGGAGGTATAGAAGGGAACCTGAAGCACAGGGCAAAAGAAGTCAGCCAATTAGGCTATCCCGAAGATGTGACGGAACAACTTTGAGAAGGAAGTGGAGAGACGAGATCAAATTTGGAGTCTGGGAAAGAGACCGAAAGGAAATCAATGTTGGATTATAACTAATGGATACATTTGAAAGGTAATTCGTACATGTGTGAGACTCTGGAGTGGAAGGGGGAAAGTGGAAAGTGGCAGCAAGACTGAGCTGTTTACCCATAACTCTGGATAAAGCAGAAAATTGCTCTTAAAAAGGAAAATGGAAAGGAAAGAAGAGTGATTATTGATGAGGAAAGTTTTGTATTTCCAGCCATATAAACATACCGCGGAGAGTATTTTATGGCGGAGAAGAACTGTGAAACTTTGAAATCTTTAAAAGTGTTTAGAGGAGCGACCAGTGCAATTCGTGGAGGCAGACATTGTGACTGGGAGAGTGGAGTAAAGTGGCAGAGGTACCAGACTGAACTGAGAAGTGAGAATTGAGACTTGAATTTATTACTGGATATCACTGGATTACTAAGGAAACACTAGGAAAGAAGGATCAGGAGAAAAAAAAGGAAATTGTAAGAGAGTACTTTGAAGATTTTTACAAACAAGAAGTAGTTGATTTAAATAAAATAGAAGAATATTTGAAAGAAGGAATTCTCTATCCAATATCGGAGGATTAAAAAAGAGATGCTGAATAAAGAAATAACTTTAGACGAGCTAGAGGCAGCGATTCAAAAACAAAAAAGAAACAAAACGCCAGGCCCAGATGGGCTACCAAACGAGCTATATAAAGAGATAGGTGATATACTAGAGATAATGCTATTAGAGGTTTGCAATGGGGTATTACTGGAA
>BHFT01060662.1:0-10384 GCA_004320025.1 Laticauda laticaudata
AAAAAAAAGTGGAACACACCTTCCTCATAGTCAACACTTGAAAGCACAGGTCATACGAGCATCAACTTCAATTGGCACCACAAACCTAGCCACGTATAGAAACGACCACAGCACAGAATTATGCAGAGGAAGCAATAGAGGATTGAAAAAAAGGACCTGACAGCATGAATAGGAAGAGATGATTCAGCAGTACTGTTCAATCATTTGGAAGCCTTGCACTGTCAAACAAAAATATTCCACACGCAAGGCAGAGCAAAGACTTGGGCACAGACTCCCCTGATACTCCAGCTCAAACACACCCCAACAGACACCCATATGAACACTAGCTTCCTAACAAATGATAGCGTCCTCTTTACTCAGGAGCAACTGCCACTAACAGCCCTCTCAATACAGTTGAACAAATGTTGCAGAGCGAAATCGAAGCACAAAACAGAGCAGCATAAATTAGAAACAACAATCAAGCAGAACACAGCAAATTCCAAGACCAATAAACAGAAAGACCCAACCAACAGGATGAAGAAAAAAAGCATTCTGGCTCAGCGTAGGCTAGCTAAATTTACTGAAACGTTTTGTGAAGCCTGACTCACAAAATCCATACACAATGGCCTTGTGCGGCAGATGAGATTTTCTTGAAACGTTGCTACGAACTTTAAAAGCAAATACAATGAATAGGCGATAATGCCAAGGAAGCTGAAGCAACATGTAAGTAGGCCGTGAAACTAGAAAACATAATATACTATATGCACATGACTAAAGTATGACAGCCAACCAGCTTCCACAAGGAATAATCACAGTGCCTGATTCACCAAAAACCCACCTTGAGACAATTGGACGACCTAGAAATATGAACAGACCTACATGAACAGCTGTCTGCCTACTATAAGAGGTACTACAGACAAAATAGTAATTATACTATATAGGCATCATGATAGATGCCTTTCCAGACAGAAAACCATGCCATCCTTCCGACCCCAAGCACTAAATTGACATGGAAAAACCACAGCATATATGAAGTCCGCTGAGCATCATGTCTGCGCACATCATCGACAGACAATAGAGATTACAGGTACCCGCCTGGATGGAAAACAAAAATGCAGTAGAAAGCTGGAACACACCCACTAGCTCAACCATGAAAGCACTGGTCTTAGGCTGCCACGTTCAGTGGCATCAAAACGTAGCACTAATAGAAAAAACCCAGCCAAGAATTATCAGAGAAGCCATAGCAGATTGAAAAAACACTGAAAGCGATGAATCAGAAGAATGACTCCACTTCCACTCACAAACAAAAAATTCACACACCACAGCAGGCAAACACCTGGCAGATACCCATCGATCACTCCAGCTCAAACCACACCCAACTGGCAACAGATGGAAACCTAGCTTCCTACAAATGATAGCCTGTCCATTTACTTGAAGCCAAGCCGCACTAAAAGCCTCCATATACAGGAATAAATGTTGCCAGCCATATCAAGACAAAAAAATATAGCTACAAAACAGAAGAAGATATTGTAGAAACATCAAGAGACCAAGCAAACTCCAGACCGAATAAAACACAGACCAACGATCCCCAACATAAGGATGGAAAAAACCATTCTGAATATCGTAAGCAAATTCTTTAAAGACGAAACAGTGTGAAAGCACTGACTCACGGAGCACACAAACGAACAAGCCTGCATGTGGAGATTGAGATCTGCCGAAGACATCAACTTTAAAAGTCAACAACTCTTAGATTGGACATGGGAAAATACGGACGAAAGAGCTGGAATACTATACGGATGATTAATAGTCGACCGAAATGACTTAACAGAAACAGTTTATCTATAACTATGTATCTGGATTAGGCATGAATGCACGTTAGCTTCCTTCAGGTATTATCCCTACGTCACTGTGTGCTGTTTTAACGAGTTTGTAGAATGTTTAGCAGAACTCTCATCTGCATCATCAGGCTTCTGTATGGGGTTTTGTATGTGGGTCAGGCATATCACAGGCGTTAGTTTTAAATTTGAGGGCTACCAGCATACAAACTCCAATACAGAAGCTGATGATGCAGATGAGATCTCTGCTTTGAAAACGTTGCTACAACTTTCAAAGCATACAATTGACGTGGGTAATTACCCGAAGGAAGCCTTGAACAGCATAATGTAAGTACCCGGTGACAAACTTTTTTAAAGAACATCTATATCTATATCTATATCTATATCTATATCTATATCTATATCTATATCTATATCTACATCTATCTATCTATCTATCTTTCTATCTATCTTTCTGATGTGACAAAACTTATAACATTGTGGATTTTGAAAGAAGACTGTAGATCAGAGCAAACTGCAGAAATGGTTCATCAAAATGATCAAAGGACTAGAATGAAATTACTCCTGGAGAGAGAAAATTGAGATAATTGCCATCCCTTGTGATAATAATATTGTTCTTCTGTCGCTTCCGACTCTTTGTGACGCAATGGGCAAAATTCCATCCAAATTGTCTATTAAGCAATGGCCTGCTTTCTATTTTTGCAAGCTCCTGCCTTGCAAAAATGATAGTTGCTGATCACTTTTTCTTCTGTTGGTCTTTCTGAATTGCTTTTGCTTTTTCCAACCATTAGGGTGTTCTTCCTTAAATTTCACCTTCATATAATGGGTCTAGATTAGAATAACTACCGGTAAGCAACATGATTCTTGCTCACTGATGTAATTTCATGATTCTTACTTGCTCAAGTTTTACTTCATCACGGTCCTGATTGATTTGTTCAAAGGGCAGATGCTCCATCTTGGTTTTATACATGTGTGGATGTACATGTCCGAGAAGAAAAATAGAACCATGTGACAATGATAAGCAATCTCTTGGATAAAGCACAGAGATCCAGCATTAACTGTACTTCTGACATGTTCCAGAGTGTTCCAGAACACAAACACTTGCACATAAATACACACACATTGTGGTTACATCACCACCAGGGATGGGATTCAAATTTCTTAACAACTGGTTCTGTGGGTGTGGTCTAATTTGTGGGTGGGGTTTGGTGTTCATGTGACTGGGTGGGCATGGCTTATATGTAAATATTGTAAATATTTATGTAAATATTGAATTTTTTATTAAAAAAAGAGCAACTTTTACCCAAAATCAGGGAAAGCAGGCAGGCAGATTGAGTTGCTCACAGAATCACAGATTCACTCAGAGATCTATCCTTCTGAAATCTTCTACTTGAGTCTGCACTGAAAAATAGAAACTTCAGTCCTAAGGAAGGTTCAGCTCTGCTTTTAGATTAGCTAGAAAGCAAGAAATGCAATGATTTCCTAGTTTCTAGCTAATCGAAATCTCCAGCACAGCAGAACAGCTGATGATCGGTGAGGGGAAGGAAAAATAGCAACTTAGTAGGCATGTTTGATGGTGCGCATGCCAGGTAAGGAGTGAATGGGTGGGGACGGGAGGGGCCAGCCAATGGCGTGATTTGCCAGATCTCCGAACTAGGTAGAATTATAACAACAGGTTTTATAGAACCGGTCCAACCAGGTAGAATCCTACCCCTGATCACTGCATTTGGGGGTCTTTGCAACCGGCTCACTTTTATGCCTAGTTGCAACGTACTGCATGTGATGACAATATGTGATGGTTTTTGTTAGTTTGTAGTCTTTTTAGCCTGTTTGCAGCAAAAACAAACAAACAAACAAACCCTCAGGAATGCAAAGGCTTCCTTAACAATGTTTTTGATGAGAATTTTAGACAGAGAGACATATGGATGGATAGATGGGTAAGGGAGGGAGAGAGGACGAGAGGGAGACAGAAACTGAGCCCCAGCTCCCTGCCCCCAACAGATATTTGGTGCCCACCCACCACCACTGGGTCAGCCTATCTACAAAACAAAAGACCTTCAGCTCCAGGATGATGGGATTAAGATGTGACCTTCCAGGACATAGTAGGATTAACCCATCTAGCAGCAGAGCTCACTGCATTGCCAAACCCCTGAAGGACATTACATCAGCCCAGGTTCCAACCAATCTTGATTCAGACAAACACGACCTCACATGGACCCATGGGAATCTGACAGCAACCAATAGAATACATGCTCTTGCCACAGGAACAGTAAGACCAAAGGTGAAGCCCAAAAGATGATACAAATAACCTTCACACTCCACTCTATATGTTCAGGTGTACCAGGGCCACATGCTGGATGGTTCTGCTTCATTAAACCATCTTTCCAATCAGCCTCCATGTTTCCAGCTGTCTTTCTCCCCACTTGTAAGTGAACCAGATGGATATTTCTTCCAACAATGGGATGTACAAAGGAAGACCAAGCAGTAGTGCTGAACTCTTTACAATTCCCCCCAAAATGTGGGCTGATCATAGATGCTGTTTTGTGCACCTTTGCTTGGAAGTAATGACATTGGTATCACTTCTGTATAAATAAGGCAAACCTTGGACTGGGTGTGGGTGGGGAAATGTTCGTCTCAATTCTTCCTATCTCTTACTCCCAAACCAAAGGAATAAAGGGAATTGGGTTATTAATCAAGCACTTAGATGGTGTTCTGTCCACAGCACTGTCACAAATCTATTGCTTGCCTGAAAGGAGAACCTGACCTGTATCCCACACACCTGGTCTCTAGAGACTTCGTTCCAGGAGCTTCTTAAACTGATCTGCCATATTTTTTTTTCTTTATGCATTAAAAACAGAACCCACTGCAGCATAGCCTTTATATACGGAAATTCAGATTTCTCTACTCTTTTCTTTCTATCTGTTATCTATCTTTCTGTCATCTATATCTATCATCCATTTTTATCTCTATTATCTATTTCTCTCTATTATCTCCTTCCTTCCTTCCTTTCTTCTTTCTTTCCTTCCTTCCTTCCTTCCTTCCTTCCTTCCTTCCTTCCTTCTACTCTGCTTTATCGTCTCCGTGTTTTGTCAGGAATGAAAAGAGTTTCTGACAGTACTTTGCAGTGCTCAGAAAACACATCTTTCAAAACAAAAGGTGCAAATGGATTTTAATCCTTTGAAAATAAGAATCTGGAGCTTTGATGCTAAAGAACTGGAGTCCTTGTAAATTGCCTAAAATGCAAAAGAATCATGTGAGAACATAAGCAAACACACACACACACACACACACACACACACACACACACACACACACACAGAGGCTTAATTATGGCAAGAACAGTTTTCAAACAGAAGATATGAAGAGACAGTTTAAAATATTCAAAGATATTTATAAGTAGGATTGAAATCATTTACCTGCAGTTATTACACATTTACAAGAGGGAAAGATGTTAATCTTTCAACGTTTGACCACAACTGAGCCCAACATTTTCATTGCTAAGTTTTATGACTTTTGTTGCCAAAACTGCTAAGTGAATCACTTCAGTTGTTAAGTCAGTAACCTGGTCGTTTAGTGAATCTGGCTTCCCCATTGACTTTCCTTGTCAGAAGGTTGCAAAAGGTGATCCCATGACCCCAGGGACACTGCAACCATCAAAAATGCACGCCAGTTGCCAAACGGACCGAATTTTGAACACATGACCATGGAGATGTTGCAACAGTCATAAATATGAAAACTGGCCATAAGATATGTTTGGGGAGACTGTTGTAACTTCAAATGGTCACTAAATGAATGATTGTAAGTCTGAACTACCTGTACTTTTGTTGGAAGAAATTTCCTGAGTTTGTTCCCAACCACAGGTGCTGAAAAAAAATAGATGTAGAAGCCAGCTGCCAGAAAGTGGAATTATTTTAATGTAGTGTTAGAAGTTAGCACCCACCCCTCTCCTTGGAAAATGAAATATTTTAGGATATACTAAAAAGGCAGAATATTTTTCCCAAAAAGAGAAGTAGAAACTCAGAAGCAGAAACTCACCTCAGAAGCACTCCCACCTTTGTTGATGGGCCTGGGCCAGAGTATTCTACATAACAAAGCTCTCTGCCCATCTCACAACATGGCCTGGGAAGATTGCATCTGCCAGCACTCAGGTGAAGAAATGTGGTCCAGACAAAGTCTACAAAGTTAGCTAAGACCCCCATCCCTGCGAGTCTGTCAGCCAATGGGATACATTTCTTACACAGGAACAGGAAACATTAAGGTGCAGCCCAATAGAGGATATGTAACTAAGGATCTCTCAGCATCTTGCTCCTTTCTTTTTCCTTCATCCAACATCTTGAAGCATGTGATCGTCCTTTTCACTTCGGAGCTCCAAGCCATGTGGTCCTGTCCACCATTAAACCATCTTTCCAAACAGTTTCCATGTTTCCAGTGTCTTTTTCCGACTTGGAACTGAACCCAGAAGGATATTTATTCCTTCCAACAGTAGGAAGGCAAGAAGCAAAAAGTGACATAGCTGGAGCCTTCCCGGTTTGCAAGCAGATTGGGAGTGTGAATCTCGGCCTTTTATGTTTAATTCCCCTTTGAAACTTCTGCAGCTTGATGGGTTTTGTTCAGGGGTGGGATTCAATTTTTTCATCAATCGGTTCTGTGGGCCTGGCTTAGTTGGTGGGCATGGCTTGGTGGTCATGTGATGGCTGGGCATGGCCAACTCAATATCACTCACATTGAGGCATGCATCTCCTTGCCTGGCCTCTCATGACTGTGAGGATGCTGCAACAGTCATAAGTGTGAAATATTGTCAAAAGTCACTTTTTTCGGTGCCATTGTAACTTTGAATGGTCACACCACACAAGCAAAGTACCAGCAAAGGAGGGAAAAAACCTCCAGAGACATTCCTGAGACAGGAATGTAAAAAGGGTTAACGGAAAGGCAGTTTCTGTAAGCAACACCAGAATGTTTCCTTCCTGCCTTCCTTACAGGATTAGGCCAGTAATTTCTTCTAACAACCGGTTCTCCAAACTGCTTAGAATGTTAACAACGGGTTCTAGCAAATAGGTGCGAACTGGTAGAATCCCACCCCTGGTTTTGTTGATGTGTTTCTGATTGCCCTGGGTTTTGTTTTCTGGTTTTACTGGGTTAATCTTGGTCCCAGGTCTTTTGTTTTTCCTGTCCTTGGGGTTTAATCCTGTCAGGAGGCAGGAAAAGGGAGTTTTGGTTTACCTTGGAGAGTTGATTTTTAGCATGATTTCCCTAATCTTAATGTCTCTACTTAAGTGTTTCCTAAATTGTCAGCTCTCTGAGTTTTCCTTTTCAGCTGGTGCTTCTTGGTTTACTTAAAGGGGGAAGAGCAGAGTCTCTTGGCACTGTTTTCAGAGGTTTCAGGTGTTGTGAGATTTCTGGCACTGTCCTTTTGGGATATACTTCCCACACTTTCTACAACCTGTGTAAATTGCAGAACATCACATCCATATCCTGCTGCAATTGTCTGCAGACTTGCAGTGACTGATCATAAAGAAATACAACAACAACAACGAGAATGTTATAAAATAAAATCTGGACTTTTTTGTTTTGTTTTTTTCTCCTTGAAAACATTTTGCTTTTCAGTTTTTTTTCAGTTCTTACTGACTGGTAGGGAATGGATGGATTTGCACTCCTTGCTGCTATCAGGCAAAGAATCTAAACCCTTCCAATCCCCACCAATCAGTTAAATCTGAAGAAGCTTCTTAAATAAGAAATGAAATGCTTTCAAGCTAAGCCAAGCAAGTCCAGCTGCCTTTTGAAAAAGCACCTTCAGAACAATCATGACCTGGGCAGGGATGGGATTCTACTGGTTCGGATCGGTTTGGGCGAACCGGATGTTAAATTTGCATCTGATTCACTGAACCGGTATTTGAACCAACTGGTTGGCCCCGCCCACCCCTCCCTTCCCCTTCTAAGAGTCTCCCCGCAGCCAATTTTTGATGCAGGTAGTGGAGGTGTGGAAGCTCTGGGAGAGGGAAAACCTGAAAGTAGCAGAAGTCTGGAAACAGGCCTGTTTCCGGCTTCTGGAGGGCCTTCAGTGCCTGGGGAGAGGCTGTTTTTGCCCTCCCAAAGGCCCAAGGGAAGCCTCTGGACCAGGGGTAGGATTCAATTTTTTTAACAACCGGTTCTGTGGGTGTGGCTTAGTTGGTGGGTGTGGTCATATTACTGGCTGGGGGTGGCCAACTCAACATCACTCAGATCGAGGCACACATCTCTTCGCCTGGCCTCTCGTGACTGTGAGGATGCTGCAACAGTCGTAAGTGTGAAAAAGGGTCATAAGTGTGAAAAAGGGTCATAAGTCACTTTTTTCAGTGCCATTGTAACTTTGAATGGTCACTCCACACAAGCAGAGACAGGAAGTCTAGTCCTGTCAAGAATGTAATAAGGGTTAATGGAGAGGCAGTTTCTGTAAGCAACATCAGAATGTTTCCTTCCTGCCTTCCTTACAGGATTAGGCCAGTAATTTCTTCTAACAGCCGGTTCTCCAAACTGCTCAGAATGTTAACAACCAGTTCTAGCGAATAGATGCGAACTGGTAGAATCCCACCCCTGCTCTGGATCCTTGGGAAGGTGAAAAACAGCCCTCTGGGAAGTTCTGGTAGGCCACGCCCACCATGGCCATGCCAACCCATCAACTGGGCAGCGAACCTGTTGCTGGGATTTTTGAATCCCACCCCTGGACCTGGGTGATTGAGAATTTCCATAGACATTTTAGACAGACCTATGGACAGCACTGTGGGAGTTGAAATCCACAAGTGTTAAACATGCCAAGTTTGACAAACGTTTCTCCAGATCTTCTCCATGACAATTGTTTTGAATCTATCCTCCAAGATGTCTTTTGTCAGAACGAAATGTACTCACCTTTTTTGGTCTCCTTACATAGGCGTTTATTTGGAACCACAGGTTTTAGCAAACTATCACAGGACTTAGTCTCTAGTCTCCTGGTCATTTTCTTCTTAGAACACAGTTTCAGCTGTCAGATATTTTCCATTTCCAATGTGAATTCTTTTTTTTTTCTTTTACTGTTTTGTGGGAGGCATTTGAAAGCAAAAACGTCATTTATGATGCCCCCCAAGCCAATTTCCACACTTATCTATCAAATAAGTCCAGGGTTTCCTGGCCCTACTTCTGTGTATTTCCAGATGCCCAAATTAGTTCTGCAGGCAGAATCTGCAAGAGAGGCTCTTGAAAATGTCCTTTGCTGGCTGCTCATTTCTGATTCCTGCGCAGGTGGTGTGGGATGCCTGAGACACAGCTTGTCAACAGATAAGGCCAACAGATAAATGAACCAGGGGAATTTCAGCCCTGAAGATGAACCAAGTTTTTTTTAAAAAAACACGTGCCATTAATATCCCACATGCAATAGTCTTGTATTGGTTACCCTGTGGTAAGATGGGCAGCTAGTAAGGCGAGGTGAGGTAAGTTAAAGTAAGATTGTTGGAAGAAATGTCCATCTGGGTTCAATTCCAAGTGGGAAGGAAGACACTGGAAACGTGGAGGCTGATTGGAAAGATGGTTTAAAGGGTGAAGCAGAACCATCAAGCACATGAGATTCTGGGTAGCTAATCACATGGAGTGGAAACTGAGATGTATTTATATCCTCTGTTAGGCTTTGAACTTGCTTCCTGTTCCTGTGGCAAGAAATGTATTCTGATTTGTTATCAGACTCCCATGGGGCCATGCAGAGGTAACTCTGTAGGTTGTCTGTGTGCCAAGTTTGGTTGAAACTTGCTAGATGATGCAACGAAGGGCCATTAAATGGCTCTTCCTGAAGGAGGTAGATCTCTGTTATGTAGAATAGACTGGCCCAGGCCTTAAGGGCCCATTAACAAAGATAAGGGGGCTGAGTTTCTGCCTTTCTGAGTTTCTACTTCTCTTTTAGGGGAAATATTCTGCCCTTTTAATATATCCTAAAATATTTCATTTTTCTAGGAAAGGGGTGGGTTTTAACTTTGAACAAGATAAGAATAAATAATAAATAAAATAATAAAATAAAATAAATAATAATGTACAATAAAATAAATAATAAAATAAAATATGACCTTGGGAGACTGGAGGAAGAGCCACTGTCTAGACAATATTCAGACAAGCAGCCACTGAATCCACCAAAGAAGTGAAGGGATGGCAAACATCTCTTAAGTTTCTTAGACTGTCAGGGACTTTTAAGATTCGATTAATGTAATCTACATATATAAAAGTGAAATACCACTCACGCATCATCACAAAATCTCCAGAACCGTAAAGCCTACAAAATTGAAATTTGCCACATGTGTTCCTCTTGGCTTCTAAGTGCTCACCGAGAAAGGATTTTTCGAAATGACTATCAAAGCATTATTATTTAGTGTTAGTTGGCTTCATGCCTAATGCAAGACTAGAAGTCACAGTCTCCAGTTGACTGACCCAAAGTGACCCCTCAACTTTCATGCCTGAGGTAAGCTAAAGCTCATAGTCCCCTTTTTTTAGATTGGTGCTTTAGCTACAAGATCAAATTGGCTCTCTTTCTAAAGCCCCTGTCCCACTGCACTTACGGATGCAAAGAGGATGTAAAA
>BHFT01060663.1:0-14729 GCA_004320025.1 Laticauda laticaudata
GTCTGTGTACTCCTATATATCAGCCATCATATTCTTCATTACACTTCTTCCTCCCTCTCTTCTTTCCTTTTTCTTCTTTGTCCCCCTTTTTCATCCTCTCTTTCTTGTTATCCCTTTTCTTCCTTTCACTTCCTTTCTTTCTTTTTTCTTCTTTCCTCTTTTCTCTTTCTTTTCTTCTTCTCTCTCTCTCTCATCTTCTCTCTTCCTCCCCCCCACCAGTGATCTCTCTATGGCTCTCTCCCGTCTCTCTCTCTCCCTCTCTCTCTGGTCCCTCTCTCTCTCTCTCTCTCTCTCTCTCCCTCTCTCTCTCGCTAAGCCAACTGGGCCAAGCCAGCAAGCTTTCCTTGGCACTCTTTGCTACTTCTTTCATTTCTTCTTTTTGGAATCCAGACTGGCTGAAAAATGATCACCAGCTGCGGTGGAAGCGTCCTTTCGGGTGACACTCCTCCTCCTCCTCCTCTCATGACCAGTGGCTGTGGTGGGGCTGGGGAGGTGTGCACACATGCAGGGAGACCCTTCTCAAGCAAGCAGCCACCCGCCCCGTGTCTGGTTTTGCTGGGCTTTGGCACTCACTTGAGGAGCGTCTTCCATGCATGTGCACTCCCCCACCCCACCACAGCTGCAGGCCACAAGAGGAGGAGGAGGAGGTGAAGGGGGGGAGGAGGAGAAGGGTCACCTGAAGGGATACTTCCAACATGGTTGGCGATCATTGTTCAGCCAGTCTGAATTCCAAAATGAAGAAATGAAAGAAGTAGCAAAGAGCACCAAGAAAAGCTGGCTGGCTTGGCCCAGCCAAGGCTTTGAGGAAGAGAGAGAGGTGGCAGTGCATCCTGGAACTGCACCAGTGGTGGGGAATTTCCTTGGGAAGCTTCAGAGCACATCAGGGCAGCAATGGTGGGGTGTTCCCCTGGGGGGGGCATTCCCCCACCAGGATCCACCACCATTCCCCCACCAGGATCCAGTCACAGCAGCACCAGCGGGAGAAGGAGAACATTCTCTTCTCTCCCAACCAACATGGCCAAATTGACAGCCAGACGGATTGGTTCATTTTGCTTTGCCTATTTATCCCTGACCCAGGTCAAACTCATCCCCCAGAAGGGCTGTCTCACAAGCCGCCTCCTACTCTCTGCTTTGCTGCCATAGTTGTCGCCACCACGCTGCCAGCTCCCCATGAAGGATTGAGATCACCCAAGCCTGTCAGGAGGCTCCAGTGGAAATTGGCAGCAAGCAAGAGGGGTGAGAGAGCTCAAAGAGGCTGGCTTCACTCTAGGCTGGTGTGGACTCAGGTGAGTGGGGTGGGGCTGGGGGGCCAAAGGCAGCAACTTTGGGCAGAAACAGCTCCCAGGCAGCAGAGAGGGCTGCTTCTTTGCTGCATGGGAGCTGTTCTGAAGGGAGGGAGACTTGTAAGCTTTTTGCTCTTGGGATAGGTTCCTCACCAGCTGAAAGGAACAGTGGAGAGGCTTGTGAGTCATGTCAGCTCTGGGCTCCTCCTCTCACCTGCTCTTGCTGTGGAAGTGAGGGAGCCTCTCCCAAGAGTGAAAAGCTTGCAAGCCTCCTATCGGAAACAGCTCCCGATAGCAGAGTGAAGTAGGATTCAACTGGACTGCTTCTCTGCTACACAGGAGCCATTTCAAAGGGAGGGGGACTTGCAAGCTTTTTGCTCTCAGGAGAGGCTCTGTCACTCTCCCAGCTGGAGCAGCAGGTGGGTTAAGCAGCTGCTGACCTGGCTGGAGCCAACAGGAGCCTCTCCACGTGTTCCCTAGCAAAAGACAAGTGATGGTGGTGGGGGAAAGGTGACCAACAGTGGTGGCAAAATGCAAGTGGGGGGAGGGAAGGGGTGAAACAAAAGGCAAGTAGTGGTGGAAAGACAACTGGGGCTTGCAGGGAGATCATCAGGGCCACAGAGAAAAGCAGGCAGCAATGGCTGACCTGGCAGGCAGGCCAAAGCAGGCTGCAGTCTGTCGCACATGTGCACAATGTTGCACATGCGCAATAGGGACTGATTGGGCAGGGAGCAGAGAAGCAGGTGGAAAGGGCCAGGGCCAGCCTGAGGCTCAATTTAGCAGTTCCCCAAACTACCGGTAATAGTAACAACCAGCTTTATAGAACCAGGCCAAATCAGTAGAATCCCACCCCTAGACAGAAGGCTTCCTTTTTAAAAAATAGTGAGCTAATGCACTTGCATATATTTGAGATTTCATTTTCGTAGATGGATAAAGGCATAAGGAATGGGCCAAAGGATTTAAGTGGGAAAATAACAAGTGTGTTTAATTGACTAGAGCTAAAATCAATTGAGCTTAAAAGTGGTTTGCTTTGGCTACATCTTGTCTCACATTCATTAAAGGCATTATTTGGGGGAACTGAAGAGCTTGGTTACTGTAGAGGACAGTTATCATTCACAGATGTACTTCCCAACCTCTTCCCTTGGGGATCGTTGCACATCTGCCAGGTAGTAGATGATTTGCAAATCATTATAATTTTCAGTTCTGCTCATGACATGTGTAAATTAACTTAGAAATTACATGCTTAGTACTTTCCCTCTGTTCCCCATTAACATTTTCTGTAAAAAAATCTTTCTGCAATATGCTACCCCAACTTGTTTTTTTCTGTCTTATGCATTCCTTTACAAACTAAGAGTTTCCTTCTGTTAATCTAATTTGGGTGTGGGATGAGAGTCAAACACATGGACTTAACTTCCCAGTTCTGTCTTTAGAGAGTGTGTTTAGAACTTCCCAGGTTAACCTTGAGATTTACAACTAAGTATTTATCAGGCCCAAGCCTGCTTACTTTATTTATGAAAAGCCAAAATCAAATTGGTAGACTAAAGCTTTAGAAGTCTATTTATTAATGAATGAGACATTTTGGAACTCCCACATCTTATCTTAAACACATTCACACACATCTAAGATAGACTTGTCTGTCTAATCCATTATACCACAATTAAGTCTGTTAAGTAATTGTGATGACAGATCCTACAAATTAGCTCATCAGTTAGCAAAGTAGTAAATAAATGGACTGGGAAATACAAATTAAAAAGATGTGCCACAAAAGTATTAACCTTCTGAATTTTTATGGAGCGATTGAAATACCCTTTCCAAAATAATACCTTTCCCGAAAAAAGGAAAGAAAACAATGGAAAGATGTAAATATTAAGTTCTTATAATGATGGGCAAAAACCTGTCTCTAAATAACATCTGCCAGCCAAAACTGAGGCCTTTATAAAAGCATGCACCCTGGCCTGCGCCAGGTTATAAAAGCATGCTATTCTTCAGTGGTTTTGTACAAGAATTTACTTCCAATTCTAAAGATGATGTATATTTTACAAGAGCCACTACAGGAAGATGCTCCTTTTCGTCTGCCTGTCACAGCTACCATAGGTCAATGGCAACATGTAGGTTAGGCTAGTGGATTAGGAAAAGATTAATCCATAGCAATAACACTTAAGCTTATAACACTAACAATTGCAATAGCACTTATGCTTATATATCACTTTATAGTGCTTTTAGAGCCCTCTCTAAGTGGTTTAGAGAAGGGGTGTCAAACTTGCATCATCACAGAGTCATCATCACATGATATATTGTGACTTTTTTCCCCTTCTCTAAACCGGGCAAGAGCATAGCCAGCATGTGACACATCTGGCTCATAGGCCATGAGTTTGACACCCCTGGTTTAGAGAGTCAGCATATTGCCTCTAACAATCTGGGTCCTCATTTTACTGACCTTGGAAGGATGGAAGACTGAGTTGACCTTAGGCCAGTCAGGATCTAATTCCTGGCAGTCAGCAGAGTTAGCCTGAAATACTGCAATCTAACCACTGTGCCACCACAGCTGTCAATGAACAAGAAAAATGCATTGCCTTCCTTTTGTGAGATATATGTTGAGAAATAGGTGGGATTCATCTGTGTGACCCCCATTCACAGAAGTGTGATGTGTAATGTTAGCTCATGTGTATTTAAATTTTGAAGGATATTTGGACAAGTAACCCTCCACAACCTTTCTTATTTAATTAATCACATCTTTGTCTTGCGATTGTTACCATTTTGCACTCACTTCTTTCCCTCTCCAGGGTCTAGTCTAGTCATCAAATCAGCAGGAGATGATTAGAAGAGCAAAACAACAGATACTAGCCGAAGAGGCAAGCCGCTCCAGGGGTAACTCATTGAATCTGATACTCCAGATATGGAGGTTGAAAAACACTTTGAACAGTACTGAAAAATAAATAACAAAAAGAAATCAATTCCTATAAAATAATAAAATGCCCAAACTGTTTCCCATTGGCATAAACCTTCTTTAGAGACAACATGCTTCTCTCTTGTTATGCATCAAAGTTTATCTTTTTCTGTATCATTTGATTTCATATCATTGGTCTCTAGTCCTTGTTCCTTAACCCAATAGCTTCTAGTGTTAGATTGCAACTCCCAAACTTTGCCATGCTGAGATTGAGAAAAAAACAATCTATTCTGTCATATGGGTTTTCACACAAACATGTATTCAGGTATCATTATTATAACAGCATGAATACCAAATGTATTTATCATGATCTTATAATTTAGGACATTACACACAAAGGGAAAAAAAACCTGATTCAAATGACAACATGTTACAAACAATTTATAAAAATAAAATAAAATAAGCAGTCTCTAAACTGACAAACTCAGGTCATTAAAATAATATATTTTAAATATTACTTATTAATTTGAAAGCACAAGTGCTATTTCTGTTAATTTAAACTTTAATGGTTTCACAGAGACCCAGGAAAAAGAAACATTTTAATAACTTGTTAAACTCTCCATTTCACTCCAAAAATAAGTCTGGTGGAAACTGCCTCGTCTAATATTACTTATTCGAAAGGTTGACCTAGCTTTATTATAAATTTAAAAAATAGGCTTCTTTTTAATCACAGCCTGGTTGAACTGGACAAAGGGATGAAAGAAACTGCCATTATTAACATCTGTAGAGATTTTCAGTCATCCAGGTCATAGCTGTCTGGTTTTTTTTTTTTTCAAAAGGCAACTGGACTGATGATCTGATGAAGCTTCTTGGATGAGAAGCAAAATGTTTTCTTCTTTCTCAAGGAAAAAAGTAGTCCAACTGCCCTTTGAAGAAGAAAACACCTTTAAGACCATCATGATTAGTGAGAATTCACAGGGATACAGAAATGAATATAATCATGCTGATCATATGACACAAAATGATCAATTGAATTTTGCACTTCTTTTTATAGCAACAGTGAAGCTCTATGTTTCAGACCCAATTACCACTGAATGTGATGATAGTCATGCTGTTTATTCCAAGACATTACTTACCAGCCCTGAAAATGCCTTTAAGGCAATACAGAAGGTTTACAGATCCCTGTTCCATAGAAATGGTCAGCAGTTTATGAGAAATGGTTCTGCACATTCTCACCATCAACCCTTTTATAAACATCATTGACCAAGAATAAGCAGAATTTTTTTAAAAAAAAACTGGCATTGTTTTTATTAGATTATGATAAGTCTAGGCATATGCATACCATGTGACCTACTATATTCTTCTCACTTTTGACAAGGAAAAGAAAAGTTTATAACTCTCAAATCCCTTTGATTAATTTTATGGCTTTATTTATCAATATTTCCTTCTCTTTTATGCTACCATGTTAAAGTTTATACAATACAAATTGCTAATTTTAACCTCTTTTGTCTTTTGTTGCACATGCATTGCCCAAGCAAGCATTTTAACATTCTCTGTTTTTAATATTATTTTTAGGCAAAATTCTTCATTTGTATTTCTTCACGATGTTTACAATTTAACTTTGGATTTTTGCATATTGATTTTCCTGGGGAGATTAATGGCTGTAATACATTTTTCAACATTTTTCAAATATTTGTTTCACAGTATTTCTATAAAAAATTGTGTTTGAAGCCTCCAGAAAGGGGAGAGAGAGAAGCATATACAATTGCAAAAACAAATGTGTAAAGCAAACAAGGTGATTTACACATGCACCAAGATTCATACAGAAAACAAAATTGAGCAACCTCTGCCCTTGTTTATACTTCTGCATTTTAATATCAGTAAAGAAGATTTTAAAAAATCAATCTAAAAGATAAGTGATCTTAGACCAATCTAATATTTTTTAAAGATTCCCAGATGTTCCTTTGATAAATCTGTTATCTTCATATTTAACAGTTTACCTTTTGGCGTCTTGCACTGTAAAACTATTATGGCCAAATTTGCATGTAAGAAAAAGGAGAGAACAATACAGGTTAAGGCCCTGTCCCACTGGCCGACAGACGCAAAATGTATGCATAAAGGACACAGCAGATAAGCAAAATTCCGGGGGTGGCTCCATCCGTTGTCATCCGCTCCAAAAAGTGGCAAAAATTTGCATAAACAGAACGGAAAAGAATGAAAAAGAACAGACGTGGGTAGGATGTAGTGGGGATGTTAAACGGATGTTCATAGGAAGCCTAGCGGAGGACAGCAGATGGAAGTGGATGACAAATCCGCAGGGGTTCTGGGGGAGAATAGCAAAGTGGATGCATAGCGGAAGGGGCGGATGCATAGCATATGACACAGATGCATCACGGACGCCTATAGGAAGCAAATTGGATGCATAGCGTATGTATATCGGATGCAAAGCAGTCACTGCGCATGCGGGGAATATGATTTGCATCAGCTCCGTGGATATAAAAGGATGCAGCTCACACGCAGTCAGTTATCAAGAAAACTTGCTCCACATAATCTTGCTAGGAACACAGGTCGTCATCAGGGAATATAGAGGACCTATGTATCGTGCCACCTGCAAGAAGGAAAGAAACACCATCACCCTGGGACTGACTCGAAGCTGCTGGTGCTTTCCTGCTGCTGTGTGCTGTGTTTCTCTGGTGCTGGGCTTTGGTTGCTGCTTGGTGTGCTACTGCTACTGCTACTGCTTTGCTGTGTTGGACAAGCCCAAGGCCTCTAAAGCCCTGCTCTTGAAGGCCTTGTGCTCAAGCCCCTGAAGCCCTGCTGAAGCCCAAGTAGGGAGCTAAGGCAAAGAGAAAGGAGAGAGGAACAACACTGTTTCGGAGACTATGAGGAGAGGGGCTGAATGTGAGAGTGAGAAGATACCTGTGAGAAAAGGCCACAGATCTATATGCAACAGAGAACAGCAACTTTAGGACAAGCAAGTCCTAGATCACTTCAGATTACTCATGGGATTTACACATGCACACCTGGTTAGGCACGTACACTCAAAACTGCACCCTGTCATAGGCCGATACGGGATGTAATCATGGCAGTGCGCTTGGAAGTGAGATCCACCACCGGAACACCTCTGACACCCTCTCCCCATGGACCCGACACCATCCTCTTCCAGCAGGAGACAGGCCTGCCCCTGTTCAGGCACGGTTTTCGGCCCCCTCATGCCCCGACAGCTGCACTCCCCATGCCGCCAGACATTGGAGGATTGATTGCCATGCTTCACAATGGGAAGAAGCATAACAGGAGAACCAACGCACCCCCACCCCAACCCCAGCTCCACAGGAGCAGGACAGAGAGGCAGACTAGAGCCAGAAGCACACTTCCTTGTGTAATCAGACACAATGAGACCAGCACGAACTTCTTCTGAACTGTCCACATTGAAGAGGATCTCCAGCCGCCCACACTTTCATCACATACTGTGAGCCACCCTTGATGATATGCCGGATGCCAGTATTAGGTGATGAAAGAAAGATAACAGCACTCTGCACAACCTCAGGCCAGGCTGACCTGCTCCTACCAGTCCAGTCTGCTCTCCACCCGGCATGTCACACCTTCCATGGGTTTCAACAGCCTCTCACTACCAGCTAGATACCAGACTTTCTCACAGCATAAACGATTCCTATTCCAGCCCAGGTTCATGGCATTGCCAACATAACCAGTACCTCACCAGCTGCGACCGGGGACGCCCCACGTAACACTCCTCCTTCCTCCACCCCACGCCAGTCTCTTAAGACTACTCATCTCTGGGCTCTGACATCCCATGTCTTGTATGAAGGGCTCTCAACCTACGGACTGAGTCACGGTCTAGAGAGCTTCCAAAACCATCCCTGTTGTACTCTGGGGCCAACACCCCAATGAGCACCTCAGACCAGCATCAGCACAGCCACCCACATTCCTTGCGTTTACAGCTTATGACATGGACATTCAGGTGACTGAGAATAGTGCCAGATGCCAAGACTGAGTTGTACTTGTTCCTTTTCTTGTAAACACTTACTTTCAGTTTTTCTTTTTAATAAATATCATACGTTTTTAAGAACTTATTATAAAGTTTCTTTGCTTACACACTTCGTTATTTTTTTTCTTATTAATGTTCGAAAATCTTTGAAAAATTTAATCCTTTGCATGCTTTGGATAGGTAGAATTGTGGAAGATGGATAGTTGTGAAGATAGATAGTTGTGGCATAATAAGGATAGTGATAGGACTAGTAGGGATAGGTTTGTATAATAAACCTCAGTGCAACATAGTGGATTGTATTGTCCACCTCCCAGCTGCCAACATATAGGACCTTTTTTATCAATACAATTTATTCATTGATCAACAATTTCAAAATACCAGCTCTTATTAATGCCGATATTCATGTTAGCCACTCAACTACAGCAATCTACATCATGTTATCCACCTTCAAGAAGCATCCATTAACCTTTACCTCCCGTCTGCCTACTCACGCTCACTGATTTGCAACATGTCTCAGTAGGTGCACTTTTTCTTACATGAAGTTCACTAGCCTTTTACATCCACAGTGTCTATAGTTTCATACCTTGCCTCCATTTCACCAGGCCTCCATCCATTCCCTTGTTGATTCCAAGTCATGTTCATGCAAACACTGGTGGATGTGCGCATGGACTTGTGCAGGATCAGCAGCTTCCCGATGCTCCACACAGTCTGGTGATGCTGCATTGTAAGTATCTGTAACCTGTTGCCAGATGCCAAAGATTTCCACCATCCGTCTTGCCATGGACATCTGTAGTTGAATCCTCTCTTCACGGGTTATATCTTACTGTATGGCTTCAATGAGGTATGTTCTAGGATGAATGCGTCATCACAATGATAAGTACGCAATCTGTGTGTCATTGACTAGGGGTCTGGATCTGGAAAACCAGATGAGTTGCTTCCACCCATCCTTGAGGCACTGATTGTTATAATCTGGTTCTGAAGCTGCACCGTTGCATGAAGCATCGACTGTTAGAGTAATATTAGTCAGACATCAACCATGGCAAAGAGGATGATACTGAAAAGCATTGAGTTAAAAATAGATGACCCGGTGTGTGGAGCTTTGATGCACTTGTCTTCCCTCTAGCTCCAACGTTGGGATTCCCCTTAAACACTCTTCCTGCAACTTCCTCCTGCCTTTTCTATGGAGGCCATGAGAGCTTTCTCCACTTTCTTTGATTGCCTGCACCACTTTTTGACACTTTGCTGATTGTGTATGTGTACACTTCAGATACTCATGCTTTTGTATTATGGTCAGAGCCACTGCTGCAGAGTAGTGCTACTTCAGATTCCAGGTCCATGCTGTGACGAAGTTCGTGCTCGCTTGGTTCAACCTGGTCTCGACGCATTACAATTCGTCCAAACATGCTTTGGCATCCTCATGAAGTCTGTACGCTACGAGTTTCTTAATTTCTCACTCCACCATTCACTGGTATGCAGTCAACTCCTTCTTCTCCTATCCATCCTCGGTACCACACAGCTCTTGGACTTCCTGTCTGTCTCTTGTGTATAAAAGGTGACATCTGAATAGGTTTGTTCTGCGTGATGATTGATCGCAGTATCCATTACTACTGTTTCATGATCCATGTGAGACAATGGATGAGGAAGGCAAGACCAAGGTGAATGTCTGTACACCATCGGCTGCTGATCTTACTAGATAAGTGGATTTCCCTCCCCTTTTTATAGAAATCGTTTCACTAGTGTCCTCTGATCCTAGAACATATGCAGACATCCTAATATATCCAAGATAATCCCGATACAAACTTTTGTCCGTTTTATCCTTATATACGGATGCATCTATGGACTTACATTATTTCTATTTCTTGCTAATAACGCCTGTTGACGTTCGTTTACCTTTCTTTCCTCCTCTTTCATTGTTCAGCTGCAGGATGTATTAGAGGAGTGTCAGTATGGATGACAGAGTAACAGCCAACGTTACGGATAACACATTAACTTGTTGCCCTTATATGGTCGTGATGTACATATGTACGGGCGAAAGTTCATGCCGTTCACAAAGTTTTGGAAGCTCAAACTTCTTGGTGGTAAAATCTCATGAGGATCTGTAATGGAGCTTAGAAAACACTATGCAGTGAACACAACGGATGCATCGCGTTTTCCAATGGATGGCAAGCTTTTTTTAACATTTTACATCCTCTTTGCATCCATTGATACAGTGGGACAGGGGCTTAAGAAACTGGACATGGAACTGGGAGACCTAGGTGTTGGTCTTCCCTTAGGCATAGATGGCGGCTGGATGACATGAACAAAATCTTGCAAGAGGTACAAACTTCCTGTCACTACTTTTAACCTTCTAATCACTTAGGGCAGGTCTATCCTACATTTCTATGGCCATTGAGTCCTTGGGGGCTCCTCCCTCTCTTCTCTGTTTCCTAAGCAGCATCTTTTCTCCTTGTCTTCTGAGGTCAGCCACCAGTGGTGGAATTCAAATTTTTTTACTACTGGTTCTGTGGGCGTGGAGAAGGATAGTGTAAAATCTCCAGTCAGAGGTAGTATTTGCTGGTTCTCTGAACTACTAAAAATTTCTGCTACCGGTTCTTCAGAACTGGTCAGAACCTGCTGAGTACCATCTCTGTCAGCCACACATTCCATTATAGGTGGTAAGAAGATCCAGCATGATTATTACTTTCTCTTTTCTTTAGAAAGAGATGGCAAGATAATTGTACTTTCAGACTTGCAAGTTTGTATTAATCTAACTTTGCAATAAAATAGAATTAATTTATCTCTGCATGTTTCCTCTCTGGTCTACCTAATAAAGTCTGGCATTCTGTGATACATAGAAGTGGCTAATACAGCCACTTCTAAAGATAGTGTGCAATCCATGACTAGATTCCAATTACTATTAGATATTAGAGCAGGAAAACATTTTTTTCCTGAATTCAGTATATTCTTTTGGGTACTGTATTGTTGACTAAACTCATGTGACTCTTCCTGAATCAAACTGCACTTCTCCAGTAATTGGGATTTGGTGTCTGGTTGTAAAGATATATACAGAGACATAATAATAATTACAGAAATCTGTACTTTGTGAGGAAAAATAAAAATGAAAAGTACAGCATCACCTTAAATAATATAATAATAGATTGCAAAATCAATCCTAAAGCACTTTCTACCTGTTCTTATTTGGAATGATCTAAAACAAAATAAGGGTTGAAATATCTCCAAGCTACAGCAATATAATTGGTTTTGTAATTTAACAACCCTTGTTGTTGAAATATGACAAAAAAAGTACTCTACATTTGACTAAAAATTGATATAATAATTGGAAAAGTAACTTCAGGTATGGAGCTTTGGACTGTGGGAAAAGATTTTTGATGGTGTCGTGTTTAGAAATAAAAAATATATCTTTAAAATGTACCATATATAAAGAGAATATTTATATATTAACTAACTCGATTTAGGTATATTTTATGAGAGGAATCAGAACGTCACATAAAAATATTATTGGCAGCCATCATGCTACTTTTCCCAGGACTTATACTGTATCAATTAAAATGATGCCAAAGGCATATATATTTGCCCTTAATGTTTAATTTAAGCACTTACATACACGGGTGGGATTCTACCTGTTCACACCTATTCTTTAGAACCAGTTGTTAGAAGAAATTACTGGCCTAATCCTGCAAGGAAGGCAGGAAGGAAACATTCTGGTGTTGCTTGTAGAAACTGCCTCTCCATTAACCCTGATTACATTCTTGGCAGAACTAGACTTCCTGTCTCAGGAACTTCTCTGGAATTTTTTCCCCTCCCTTGCTCGTACTTTGCTTGTGTGGAGTGACTATTCAAAGTTACAATGAAAAAAATGACTTATGACCATTTTTCACACTTATAATTGTTGTAGCATTCCCAAAGTCATGAGAGGCCAGGCGAGGAGATGCATGCCTCAATGTGAGTGATGTTGAGTTGGCCACACCCAGCCAATAACATGATCACCAAGCCACGTCCACTTGGTCACATGATCACCAAGCCATGACCACCAACTAAGCCATCCCCACAGAATCGGTTGTTAAAAAATTTGAATCCCACCCCTGCTTATATATCAAAGTATTCTCAAATGGCTATTCAAAACAGCACAGCTTCTGCAGAAAGAAAGAGCTTACTAAACTTCCGGACAAATTAATGTCACTGTTCTTCATTTTATACATGAGTTATAGTGATTCAGAACCACAAATCATAAATAAATTAAAACAGTGATGTCAAAAGGTTTTACTAAATGATTGAAGGGTGAAAGAGAGTTTTCAAATGCTACAAAAGCCAATGCATTTCTTCATGCAATCACACATTTCACTGCATTTCCATTCTGTTTACTAACCAGATGATCTTTTGACAGACACAGTTCAGCAAAACACCTTATTTTTATGCTGCTCCTGAGAGTAGAAGGGTACTTCAAGCATACCTTTACAGCAATTGTGCTGTGACTTCCATATTTGCAACATTTGATTAAAATAAACAGAAATGGCTTTAAAAAGTTTTGAACATTTAAAATTACAGATTGTCAGCTGGATTTCTATACTTAATGCTGTTTGTGGCATGGTGGCTAATGTTATAAAGGATTAGAAAAGCAAAACAGATATTTCACAAACACCTCCAGGATGAGTTTTTGCATCTGAGCACAGGTAAATTAAAAGAAAAAGACATGGAAGACTGACCTTCCTTCCTTCCTTCCATCCTTGAATCAATCTTTCTTTCTTTTTCTTCTTTCCTTCCTTCCTTCCTTCCTTCCTTCCTACCTACCTTTCTTTCTTTCTTTCTTTCTTTCTTTCTTTCTTTCTTTCTTTCTTTCTTTTGGAATTGAAGCTTATTTTTCTGACTTTAACTCACATGTTACAAGCATTAAATAAAAAAATAAAACTGAAATAATAAATCTTTTAGGCAACACAATAGTGGGATCACAGCCAAAGAAAATACTTGACAAAAAATAACAGGCTGCATACTTGCCTCCAAGATTCCGTACAGTTAACCATGAAAGTAGACTACAACAGAGTTAATGTATCATAATAAGCTATGGTATGCTATAACACTTATTTTAATTCAAAATTACTGTCATCATATTTTTCATTTAGCAAAACCTAGCCAAATCCCATTCATGGACTAGGATAGACATGTCCAAATTGAGTCTCCAGTTCTACTGCAACACCATTAAATGCTTCCCTGAGTTATAATGAGAGAGAGAGAGGGAGGGAGGCAGAGAGAAAGAGAGGGGGGGGGGGGGGGAGNGGGGCAGGGAGGGAGGGAGGGAGAGAATTGCAATTATATTGCAGTGGAGACATTCCACAAGAATGTATTTTGGGTATATAAATTAAGAGCACAAGAAACTGTTATCTGTGGAGACTGGATTCTAAATTCTCATTAAATGGTATTTTATCTTCCATTGCCTGATCTGGCATACTTTCTTAGCAGTTATATTCTTGAATTTAAAATAGAAATTAGGTTTTCGAGCCTTTTAAACATTTTATACATAGCCGATAGAAAAACTCCTCTTATAGTCAAACTTAGCTATGTAACTATACATTTATAAAGTCATTTAATTTCTACTTGATATTTCCATTCCCCCATGAACAGAGTTCAGTAGTAATAAATGAAAACATGGAGCAGAGTGATTTTAAAATGTAATACAAAAATGTCTCTCAAATTTAGAGGTCAAATTACCTTCCAGTTATTGTGAAGAAATTGTAAATGATTTAAGGAAAAAGAAAAGGAATTGAAAACAAACATTTTGTAAACTACTTCCAAGAGCAAACATTCCCTCAGGGAGATGAAGCAAGACTGTAAACTGAACATCAGAGGGAATTGGTTTTGTTTTTATGGTGGGGGGGTGCATTCATGTGGCTTTTTAATATTTTATAGTGTGTTTCAGTCTATCAAATACTGCAGCAGCACTGAATGGTTTGTTTCACTCACATATCCAACTTCAAATGGATTCCTGCAAGGTAAAATATGTTCCTCATGGTTTTGGAAAAGTTTTTATGCATGAGTTTAATAAGAAACTATTATTCTTGTGTCAAGATTGAAATTTATAGATGTACAACCAAACTGTGATTGAGACTGGGCTTCCTAGTTTAGCATTAAATATTACAATTGTGTTAACTGCCAATAAAGAAAGGAAGATCTATCTACATCTTGCTTTTATAAAATGTTTATGTTATAGTTATAGGTACCTTTGCACAAAGCCAGAGACTGAGCTATTTTGCTTCCAATAAAGCAAGGTAGCTGGCAATGAGTGATCTTTTTTATGTGCTCAGTAGTGGATAGATGAGGGGAAAAAAACCCACTGTGCTAACAGAAAGCTGAAACAGAAAATGTGTACCATTGACTGCTAAGCCAAAAACATTTGCATCTTTGAGTAAGTTTTCTGGGCATTGCTTATGAAAGCTCACCTCTTTTAAAGGCCCTGTCACACTGGCCGACGGATGCAAAACGTTCGTAAAAAGGACACAGCGGATGAGAAAAATGTTCCATCCGTTGTTATCTGCTCTCAAAAGTGCCCCAAATTTGCATA
>BHFT01060664.1:0-27689 GCA_004320025.1 Laticauda laticaudata
ATCATTTTAAGCTCGTAAATTCTAAGGGATATAGAATTTAAAGGCGTCATACTTTCTAAGTTCGTGATTACAGGCAGAAATTCTGTTTTAATGAGGAAAAATACAGATAGAAAATCTGCAAATATCAGAACAGACAAAAAGATATAACGCATAATGATTTAAATTGAGACTGAAATAGAAAAATAGAAGATTAAGTTCGCCGACTCGGAGAAAAGAGGGCGAGAAGCTATATAGAAAATGTAGATATGTAACATACAGATAAAATAAGATATGAAATGGGATAAAAAGTGAGCATGAATTCGAATTTATGTCTGTACAAAAAGATGTAACCCGGGACAAAGCCGCTATCCAAAAAGAAGTTTTATGTTTTTTTGTTTTGTGTTGTGTTTGTGTATGTTTGTTTATTGAAAATCAATAAAATTTTTATATAAAAAAAGGAAAAAGCACTTTTAGGATAACCAAGACCTGAATGACTGAGAATCGACATAGAAATTTATTTTAATGCCTTGTGGAGAGGGAATTGTTTCAATTTCCAACTGGAAGGCCCTTTTTTTAGGGTTTCAGGATTGGGGGAGGGAATCTGCTCCTTCTTAGAGAATGAAAATCTCTAGAGGCCACAGGTTTCTAACAGCTATTGTACAGAATAGAGACAATTTTCTGTCTATTGTAGTTAATACTATGGAGTAGGAGTAATACATCATAAGAGGCATTATAAATAGGCAGAGTCAGCCTGCAATACTAATTAGAATACAGTATTGTAGGGTGACTACCTTCTGCCAAGAATTCGATCCTGACAGCTGATTCGGCCTTCCATCCTTCTGAGGTGGGTAAAATTAGGACCCAGATTGCTGGGGGCAATATGCTGATTCTGTAAATTGTTTAGAGAGATGTAAAGCACTATGAAGTAGTATATAAGTCTAAGTGCTACTGCTACCTATTATAGATGCATTGTACACCAACAAAACTTTCCCCTTGTGTTCCTGCACACCTCCAATTACTTGATTATTGGACAGGTAGAAAGGATATGTCTACAATGCTTGGAAATCACTTGATGGAAGAAGTGGTGTAAATAAGCCTAGTGGTTAGTTACTAAGAAGACTATCTGCTAGCTAATTGTATATTAAGTCTTCATATATCTAATCTAATATCAGCACCAGCTTTGAATTGCCAGCTCTCCTCTTCCACTTACACATCCCAGCTTTTCACTGCTTTAACCTTTTTTCTTTCCAAAATTGCTCTCACTGATTTAACCCCTTTTCTTTTCAAAATACTCACATATTCTTCTGCATACCTCATGATCTAGGTTTCATTTCCACTGACCAAAAGACAAATTCCAACTTTCTCTTGGCTAGAAATGCTGGTAAATTCAAAATGTCATGCCCGTGGACACTTGCAATGCTAAATGAAGTGAAACTGGGGCCATGGATAAATCCATCCTTGTCCCAAACAATTACATGGCTTTCCAGCCCAGAAGATAATTTACTAATTGATGTGGTTTATGGTAAGGTTGTTGTGGGACTACTTTTGGTCAGAACAGGCCTATGGTAGCCTCTTTTCCATACAGCATAAAGGACTAACTTGTGATCAGTGGCTTTATTCTTGATGTATAATTGTAAAAGAGATTAGAAGTAGATTGTGGATAGACATAAGTTTATTAATACCACTAAAAGCCCACCGACAATTTATTTTTCACTTTATGGCTACAGAATTTTGTGGGCTGAGGGTGGAAAAAACAGTAGCATTACATTTTAAAATGATTTTAGAACTCCTAGGATTCCATTATGACTATTTGTATTGGTGGTCTGCCACTTTAAATATGTCTGAATGCAGACTATCCGCTGTGTTAGTAACAATGGAACAAAGGTTTATATGTTCATTTAAAAAAAAACCCACAAGAAGTCATTCTAACTTACTGTAGTGGCTGCCACATTGTCTTGATCATTTTTTAGTAAGGCAGCACACTGGTACTGGCACGCATCCACTTCATCCAATGCAAGATATAGACGGGCAAGTTCCAGCATCACCTGAGAACCAAAGACAGATCCTTACTATTTGTCCAAATATGACCACGTCCGAGCCTTTTCAACCAAACCTGAGGAAAAAGAGGTTCAGCTTGGAGCTCAACTGACCTTGTTGTCAGTCTCACAATGTGCAAGCGCTTCTTTGTAAAATGTAATGGCTTTTTCGCAGTTCCGCTGGGTTGCTGATTGCTTTGCTATCTCAGCACAAATTTCGGCTGCCAGTTGCTTCTGCAAAGGAACAGCATCCAGCTGCTCAATCTGAATCCGCTTCAGGACTTTTGCTTGCATCTCTCGAGCCTGACGGAAAAGCCAAACAACAAACAAACACTAGCTTTTCAGTAGGAGATGATGAATAAGGATGTTGGGAGAGAATTCTGAACAGCTCTGCGGGTTTCTGTAACTTAAGATTGTCCTCATTTATGTTTTGAACACGGGTGTCAAACTTGCGGCCTGCCAGTCGGATGTCTCACGTTGGCCCCACCCCCACCCAGTTTAGCCAAGGAGAAAAAAGTCCCAATATGTCACGTGATGCCGCCGTGACAACATGAGTTTGACATCCCTGGTTTTGATATATTTGACACCAGCACTTGTGTTAAGTTAGATTAGTGCTGTCTGTGACTTTGTACTGCCTACAAAAGTGGCTCTCAAAGGTTCCAAGAAGGGACTGTTCTAAGCTTCTCCTCCTGATGCTAGGGATGGATCTTTAAACCTCAGGCATGCAAAGGGCACTTGATGCTGAGTCTTAGCTCTCACACGAGGGCAAAGTGACATGCAGTAGAACAGTCCACAAGGTTTCTGTAATGGGTCAACACTGAAATGGCTCTTGGGAGACTCTACTCATCCAAATCTGCCAAACACCTCCCTTCTGACTCCCATTCCTCACCCCAAACACCTAAAGAAACAATACTGTATTGACTTGACACCTTTTATGTACAATCTGCATTTACATCAGCAACTCATCCTTCTAATCACCTCAAGATTCTCCCCAAATTGTGACTTAACTGGAACTGTGATATATTGAAAAATGAATAGTCCAATTTTGGTGGAGTATTAAACAAGTAGAGTAAAACCCTGAGAGTTTTCACACCTTTATAAAAGGCTATTTTTATATACTGTATTTACAAAAATAAAAATCCTCCTTAAGACTGCTCCATAAAAGAGGCAGAGGAAACAGATTGAAAATTTATCCTCTCTAGGAACATCATTATGGCCATCCTCAAAGCATACAATACGTTTGGAACAGAAAGAAAGAAAAACATTAGGAAAAAAAAGCCAAGATCATTTCAATTATATACTTTAACTGATTAAGGGTTTTATTTACTTGCTGCAATGAAAAAACAGCATCCTCAGTTCTCTCCATTTTGCTGTAAACCTTGGCAAGAAGAACCAGATAACGAATATCTTCCATCAGAGAAGACAAATCATTAACTGTTGGAATACAAGGAGATGAAATTGAGATACATGTATACCACAGAGTGGGGCTTAAATGAAAATAAGGGTATAAGGAAATTTAAGCAAGAAAAAATTGGAGCCCTAAATAGCTCATTTAATTTGATTTGATTGAAAATGGGGTAACTGAAGTGGCATGGCAGAGGAAATTGTCAAAATCCCCTCAGTTATTATTTCTGCGAAACAGAAGGATCCGTTCCATGAACGGTCCTTCTGGAGCAGTGGTGGGATTCAAATTGTTTGCCACCGGTTTGGTGGGCATGGCTTGGTGGGCGTATTTTTCCTAACACCAGTGCACAGCTTTTCCCATACCAGCTGAGACCTGCAGCGCCAATCAGCTGAGAGGATAAAGAAGAGAAAAGTGCAGGGGTGGGTGCTTTTCTGTTCTTTTTGCTCTGAGCTGATGGAGGATTTTTTATTACCAGTTCAGTTGAACCGGTCCAAACCGGTAGCATACCACCACTATTCTGAAGGCTTCCCAGTTTGGAGAAGAAAATCTAGGTATATATCAGACTACAATGCTTCTTTTTTCTCTCCAACATCTGCTGAAAGTTTTTTTTAAATCTACTTAGCTGGTAACCATAAAGCGCTTACATAAAATATGCAATTGAAGCAAGCTGACTAGTCACATTTAAAATGCTTAAACAAGTTCTGGAAATTTTTGCCATGTATACAAATCTGAAGCAAACAGGAAAAGGCCTTACCAGGTTCGTGATCTAAGGCTTGCCGAAGAACTTTTTCTGCTTTGTCATACTGGCTCAATTTTAGCAGTAGCTCAGCCAAGTCATGACAGAGGATATTCTGCTGTCCAGTTTTCAGAGCAGCTTCATAGTAACTGATTGCCTAAAAACCAAAGGTTCCCTCTGAAAGAATGTAAATGAAATTTCCAATGCATTTTTACAGATGAGTGCCAATGCCTTTTCAAAATCTCTTTGATACTTAAAGAATAACATTATCCAATGACCCAGATATATTCTACTTTTCAATGTAGTCTTATTTTGTTCCAATTATAATTCAAGGCAATATGCATACAATAATTGTGAAAAAACAGTATGTATATGCACAAAGTGAGGACCTGCAACAAGATACAAATGTTTACATGTGAATTAGATCAGAGCTAAGAAACATAAAGCCCTCTCAATATTGCAAAAGTACAACTACAACACAACTATGGCATTCATTATGCCTGGCTAAGTAGCTGGCTGGTTGGCTGGCTGGGTTCCTGGGAGTTTCAGTTCCTCAAGATGAGGAAAGCATTATGAACTTCACCATGATTACAATCTTAAACTCCCCAACTAAGGATTTAAGATTTTAGTGCACTGTTCGCCAATCCTGAACAATGAAAAGGGTATGTGCTACTTACTTTGAAACTTTAAAAGCCCTGGGTGTTTGTGAAAAATGTACAAGTTATTATTTCTGTATGTTCTTTATATTATTATTTTTTCTTTTTATGACCCGTAATCCCTTGCTTTGGGGTGGAGTTGGGGAGGCTGAGTGGAGCTGAGCATTTATTGGCCTGATGCCCTTCCTGACATCTATGCGAAGTTTGCAGCAGATATTTTCTCTTTGTGCCCTGATAGAGAAAGCTCTGTTGCTGCCTAGGATTGAACCTTCTGAATGAGAGGCAAGCATCTTCACCTCTAGGCTACCACGCTCATGTTCTTCATACTATACCTTTGAATAATTGTGCGTCTTGACTAGAGCATTCCCAATTTTACGAGCCAAGGCTCCATCTCTAGGATTTTTCTTTAAAGACTGTTCATAAGCCTCTATGGCTTCTTCAGGCTAGAATTGCAATAGGTAAAAGTGAAAATTATGTATGATTGGACTTACAATACAACACAACATAACACAGTTTCATAAATTTGCTATCAAACTCATTAGTCCACTCATTCCTAAAATAATTTTTCAAGAGAATCAAAAGCTCACAATTAACGCATAATTAAATGATTCATTAACATAGCACATGCGTGACTCTCCAAATATTGATAAACTTCACTCTTGAGCATCTTTCACTTTTGGCTTTGCTGTCTGGGTTGCTGGGGGTTGAAGCAACATCAGGACAGTTATAGGTTTGCCTTCCTCATGCTTGAAACACTTTTAAGGCAAGTAAGCAAAAAAGCCCCCAAAGTCCACACTGACATTCTGGCAAAAAGGAGGGCAAATGCACACAGATCCTTTGATAATGTTTTTCAGGGACAATGCAGCTCAGAAAGCCAGATATGACAAAACAACTCCAATTCATACCTAAAAATTCCTGCATTACTTGGATTAAAAAACAGACAACTCAGACTTTGGAGCAGGGTGTCAAACTCAAAGCTCGTAGGCTGGATATGCAACCTGTGATGTGGTCTGATCCGGCCCCCGGGGCCGTCCTGGAAAATGTTAGAGGCCAGCCCACATCACTTTGGCCCAGTCTACCCAATGCGAAGAGGAAACATGCCTGCAGTTTGGGGAATGGCGTCAAGTTGGCCACGCCCAGTGAGTGGCATCAAGATGGCCCCACCCACCCATTTGGCCACACCCAACTGCCCCCCCGAGGTCAACCATAGCCCTGATGTGGCCCTCAATAAAATTGAGTTTGATACCCCTTTCTTTAGAGCATAAGCCATTTTAGTGCATGCACAGAATTTGCAGAATCTGCATATGAAGAGACACAAGAACCCATCCAAGCCACTTTCCTTGCTAGCCATTATGAACTCTATACTTGTGTCACTTGCAAAAAATAGCATCATTTTACCATTCTGGGATTGTTTTGCCTTCTTACATATTAACATTTTATGTTACATGTTTCTAAAACTTATGAAACTATCCAATCTGGGGCTTAAAGCATCTGTGTCCAAAGAGACGCCCTTAGTATTGTTTCTCCACAGGATTCAAAAGACATATATGTATCACCTGTATCCAAAGGGAGTGACTTTGCTTGGGAACAGGAAGTCTGAGTGGCAATAGTTAAGGAACTAAAATTAACCATGCCAATGGGGAGAACAAGAATCTCTTCACTTTCATGCAGATATTTAGTGCTGTAGTATTGTGACAGAGTAAATAATCTCTTCACTTTCAGGTTACAACTTTATCCTCGCCTTCTTTTTTATAAATTCCCACTATCTAGCTTCATTCTAGTACTCTTAGCCTAAAATTGGAGAAACTTACCTCCTGGATATTCATGTATGCATCACCAAGGAGAAGAAAGGTGTGGGAACTTGGCATTTTTTCCACCAGGTCTCTACAAAGAACAATATGAAACATTATGGCAAACATAACCAGAAACAGAAACTTTTACAAGGTGTTCAATAAATAAGCTTTCTACAATCAGGGGTTGATCTTTAATAGTTAACCAGTAAATATTTGCTTCTTCCTCGGAAACTTCAATTTTTTAGGAATAAAGAATATTGGTCTTCTACAGAAAGAAAACTGGAATCAGATGATATCCTGGAGACCTTAGCTTTAATTAACATGCGTGGATCTGTGGGGAAGTATTTTTCTGAAATGACAGCAATTCAATGGAACATATTCAAATAGAATGAAAAGAACCCTAAAAAACATAATTCAGCTGGAGAAGATGAAGAGTGGTTTGGAAGAGTTCATCTCCAGTTTTGATTAACTATTCTTACCATTCTTAACTGAATTAAACTAAATCAAGCCAAGTTTTAGACTTATGTATGAAGCTGGTCTCTTTTCACAAACCATACAATTAGTTTATGATAAAGTGCAACTAATCTAAACCGAAATACGCAGAGGAAGGTAATGGATGGGAACACGAAAGCATAATTTTCATAACACGACTAGCTGTGGAGGCTTCCCAGCTAATAATTTGGCCTCTGAATTCTGAATCAACAGGAGTTTCTCAGTTGCTTTTGAAGGCAACTCTGTGTAGAGTACACTGCAGTCATTCAATTGCATGGTGACCAAGGCATAACTTATTCTTACAAAAGATTCCTGGGGACAAATCCTAGCTAGGCAAATCCTGATCATGGCTTCCACTTGCCATTTCAGTAGATATTATAACTCCAAGATGAGTAATGGACCATCTTCTTCAAAGTGAATCTGAAGCAATCACCATAACTGATATTTCTGGATAGGCCAGATGTTTTTGGAACCATTTTGGGAGGATTTAGTCTAAGCTTGTTTTCTAAATGTGGTCCCTAACAGCCTTAAAACAGGCGTTCAAGACTTTCACAGCCAAGGTCATTGATATACCATAGAATTGGATGTCAACAGCAGATTGATATCTCACTAGTGATCGTTTTGTATGGATTTTTGATAAGATAAATGCCAGGGGCTCAAACCTTCATATTCTATGACTACTGCTTGGAACTGTCCACTCAGATAGGAGCATAAAATAATGCCCATCACTATGATTATGGTATCAATAAAGAGCAGAGAACTGATATATCAAAGTGGTTTCTTGGATATAAAATGACAATGCAATTTCTTTTGGGGGGAAAAAGATGTGGGCAATATAAGGTCTTACCTATAACAGCTTACATACAGCTTCTTGTCTCTCCTGTACTTCAGATAGATCGCTGCCATCTTTTCTTTGGCTTGAACAAAATAAGTCTGCTCTGGTGTTATATTTCTGAACATGGTTAAAGCTGCTTCAACATCTCCTTGCATAAGAGCTAAGTCTGCATTAGTAATCATGACTCTCAGTTCTTCAGATGTACCAGAAAATTCATTGATAGCATCTTGGAGGATTTTAATAGCTTCATGCTACAAACAAACAAACATTTTGTCAAAATGCCAGCCATCACATTCATGCAAAACTTCAGCTCTCAGATTAAATTCTTTCAGGTTGTCTGCCAATTTAGTTAATTGCTAGCTATTATGTTATTTAGTTCATTGGTTCAATCCTTCATTCCTTCCTTCATTTGATAGAGCTACCCATCTCACACATGTGATTCTGGGCAGCTTATAAATGTTTCTGTCTGAATCTTGAACATGATATTATGGGAGCATTTTTAAAGATAATAATTGGTTCATACACCAAATTAGTCAAAAGGTAATTTATCCTTACTAAATTTCTTTCTCTGACTGTTAAATTCTTAGGGGCTCCTCCTCATTGTCTGATTTGTTTCCCGATTGCATTCCTTTCTCTCGTCCTTCAAGGTCATCCATACATTTAATTATAATCCATAACATTGCCATATAATTTGATATAAAAATAAAAAATAAATAAATACCTGTTCACCGTTCAAACGATGAGCCTCTACCAGTTCCAGGTAGAGAGAAAGACGATCGCGCCCATCAATTTCAATTGTTTTCGATTTAGAGGACAGTGTACTTGTTCTCATCCCTGGCAAATTCATTGCCATCTGCAAAGTTTTAATGGCTTCTGCTATCTCACCCATCTTTATCTGGGCTTGAGCTTTTACTAAGTGGTACACAGGATGTTCCCTAATCTGATGAAAAGTAATTTGAACAAATAATTGATATCTGCATTTTTGACTGTCTTCTACAAAAAATATTTTAAAAACATTGAAAATCAACTATGTATTACTCAGATATTTTAAGAATACTCTTTGAGATATTATTGTACTATATAATTGCCAAGCTTTATAAACAATTCCCAGGAGTTCTGCCTTCAAATCATACAAGGAGGGTAACATTTGATTATTTTGAAAATCAAGAGTACAGAATACATTGAAAAGGAAAAATACTATTAAATACTGTAAAACAAAAATCAGGGTGACTTCTAAATGGCAGGCCAACTGTTATAACCACTGCTGGAAAATAAACATCTATAGAACAAACTATGGCCTTCAAATATCTAGGAATTATATTCCAATCCTCTGTAAGGCAACAACCAATACAATTTCGCTGATCCTCCTATGATCGCCATTGCAGGCAATCAAAACTTAAAATCGCCTGAAGTTTTCTGATCCAAACTTGTTAGATCTATCCTTTGAGCTCCTCCATATGTATCTAGTGCTTTGCTATACCTACAATCTTCTCTTGTGGCCAGAGTAAAGTTTTGTTAAATTCTGATCTGAACTGATATTTAATTAGGAATTGTTCACCTATTTGACATTATTGGATAGTTTTAAATCAGCAAGGGGAAGAGAACTGAATTAGATCTTAAAAGCTACAGTCTACCAGCCTTGTAGGCAAGGCAAGGAAGGAACCACTTTAAGGCATTAAAAGGCTAATTAACAATTCTCTGACAATCTGCAATCACTTCAGCACTCCCAAATAATAAACATCGAGATTAAAAATTCAGAGACCCAATTTTAGATGACAGTCAATGGAGGCAGAGTTTCAGTACAAACTCATCCAACTTGCCTGAAAGTTGTAACTTAGACAGAGCTCCAGGGATTGAGCACAGGGTTGGAAGTTGTTTTGTTGCAAATGGACTTGAGCCATAAGGAGATGAACCTCAGCGTAGGAAGGATTCTGCTCCAGACAATGTTGTAAGATCCTCTCAGAGGCTTCATAGTTGCCTGAGCAGATTGAACAAATGAAACACAGTAGGTAGGAAAATAAAACCCCTCTAAGTTGTTTTAGGGAAGCATCAATAAAATAATTTCCCCCTGACTGAATACAGAATGTTTCTTTGTCTCACTCATCCCATACTAGCCAATCATAAAGGAATGATTCAATTTATTTTAGTCCGGATAGCCTGATTAGAAATTCACACTCTCTCAGAATGAACATGGATGCACACATCCTAAATAATTTATGAGAGGATAATGCAGGCAGTACACACACAAATGCAAACATTATTTTGTTGCACAAGAAAATGCCAACCACTCCAATGGACATTTCTGGTAACAGGGATGGAGAGAATCTCAGAAATCATGTTCTTCATCCTTTCCTTACCTTGTTTCTTCTCCAGGTGATTAAATACTCTAGGTCTACAGCAAGGCCAAAGCCGTTTTTAGTCTATTTTCAACCTAAAATGACCATTTCTCATTTATACTAAAGTTTAGCAATGTATTCCTAAGAAAGTTTGTCTGTGGGGCAATGTAGCCTTCACTTTACTTAACTTCTCTGAAGCTGCTTTCTGAAACTGAGTGTATAATTGGAAAGAACAAAAATGTGTCCTTAAAGAAATTATTACCTGATAAATATTTCACTTTTGCAACCAAATAGGCAGCTTGTAAAAGACCAGGGACTGTTTTCATCACCGTTTCAAGGACGGATGCACAAGGCCTCAGAAGAGGTGAAGGAGGCTGTCCTAGACCTGCAGGCTAAAAGTTAATATAGAATTCATGATTAAACATTATTGTATTCCAACTATACAACCGAGGCAGTTCAACATGATGAACACATTCATTTGAGTGAGAAGTAAAATCTAATCTGTCTTGTTCTCTCAATGCATAACCTTGGCATTGTTGAGGGTCTTTGTTTGGATGTTTTGGATGCACTTGGATGTTTTCTTGCAGGCATTTTATTACCAAACTAGGTAACATCATCAGTGCTCATCATGTTACTTAGTTTGGATAATGAAACATCTGCAAGAAAACAACCAAGCTCAGAGAGCAGCAAGGACTCCTTATTTCAACCCTGAGCTACAAATATTCCCCTTTATTAGTTGGCATTTCTGAATCCATCTGTTGTTGGCGTCCAGCTAAGGGTACTAAGTATTAAGGGTACGAAGACAAGAGGGTGAGAAATGGACAGATCAGCTTTGTCATCTTGCTTGCTTCCAAAGAAAGCACTCCAAAGATAGAATCTTCCAAAGACAGTCTAACTCAACAGGAGCTTTGGTAAATATATCTTCACGAATTAAGTTAGGATTAGGTTTCTTGCCAAGTTCTTTTTTTGTTTTACCTTATTTAATTGGCATCATTTAGGCTACACCTGCTTTTTCTCACCTCTAAATATGTTGGGATTATAACTCCACAGTTACTAGGCACTAATTTTGTAAATAACTGATGTAAATTTCTGGTAAGAACTATAGAGGAAAAGAATATCAGAAAGGGAGTTGCACAAAACAGAAAATGAAAGATCTTTCTTACTTCCTGTTTTGGTCCCAAGCAGAATAAATCTGCTGTCCACTGTATGTATCCATTGCACTAATTTGGTTCATAGCAACTTCCTCATTTATATTTTCAATGAAAAGGGTGGAAATGGTTCCAATAGTTAAAAATGTAAGTTTTCTCACAAATGAACTTATATCTTGTTATTTTCGTGAGAACATAAAAGTACGAGCACTATCTTTTTGTCCTTTCAGTGGTTAGTCCACTATAAATCAGTGTTTACTTTCTTAGCATGGCAGGTTAAACATTTTAACAATTGTTTTTTCCATCACTATGGAACTTTTTAAAGAGAAGTGAAAAACAAAACATTCTATATTTGGATTAATTGAAAAAGATAAGAATTTTAGTATCTTACCTGACTTGGACAAAAATTAAGGTACTCCTTAATAATTTCTATCAAAAAATCTGGGTTTAATTTTTCAAAATATTCTATACCGAGAGGTAAACCTTGGAGAGAAGAAAAATGGGCATCGAGTACATCATTCAACAAAGTAATAACTTCTTCTTGTCTTTTATTTTTCTTCATAGCCAATACCGCACGTAGATAAGACAGCTCCTACAAAACATGGTTTTTAAAAATACATGAAAATATTTTCTATTCTGTCAGTTGTTAGGCACTGATACTGACTGTTGTGGTTAAAAATCCCTACTAGAGATCTAACCTCTTAAGTCAAATTTGTAGCATATTAATTCATATCTACGTCTTAAATTAAGCAGATAAAAACTTGAGAGTTCATTCCGATTATGTCATATAGGTAGTCCTTGACTTAAGACCACAATTGAGACTAGAATTTATGTTGCTAAGCAAGGTGGTTGTTAAGTTAGTTGTGTCCAATTTTACAGGCTTTATTGCCTTGGTTAAGTGAAGTGGCATGGTGGCCTAGAGATGCAGACGCTCGCCTCACCTTTAGGAGATTGTTCAATCCTAGGCAGCAGGAAATGTTTCTGTATCATGGTACAAGGAGAAAATATCTGCTGCAAACTCTATATAGGTATCAGGAAGGGCATTTGGCCAGTAAATGCTTATTTCCAATTAGTTACCTTGACCCCACATGGAAGCAAGAGATTACAAGGTTGTAAATAGAAAAAAATGCCATGGTAAAGTGTTAACAAACTCCAGTTGTTAAGTGAATCATAACAGTCATTAAGTGAATCTAGCTTCCCACATTGACTTAGCTTATCGGAAACCAACTTCAGCCAGGCTGCAACCATAATAAATATTTGCTAATTGCCAAGCACCCAGATTTTGATCACATGATCCTCTCTCATGAAATCCAAAAGCTGGACATTGTAAGAACATGAAGACAAAACTGTGGCATAAAGGACCTCATATCCTCATTAAGAACATGAGATTAGTATCAAATAGTTTTTGGAAAAATAATATTCTCCACTTACTGCTGATATTCCAATAGACTGCTGAACTTCTTTCAGGAACTCCAACTGCTGCTCTACATCATCTAACTTCCCTTCCATTAACTGGCTTCGGATAATTCCTGTAATACAAAGATGTTTCTCTTCAGCTTTATTCTATGAAGTATCTTCAGGGCACAGATCAAATTTCATAGATCACAGAAGGCATCAATGAGTCTTTTCTATCAAGAACTGCAGGATAGCAGAACCTAGATCTGAAGTCAGCAATAAAAAGGGCATCACCTCTATTGCCAACCACATTGGGCTCTGGGGGAGAAATGGCAAAGCACTAAATCTGAATCTGCAGTAGGCAAATTCAGCCAAAGGTAACCTGAAGCGATGAAAATGTAATAGTGACTCAAAAATAAACTGGGAAAGATCAGCTTCATCCTCTTTCTCTCTCCCTCCCTTCCTTTCTCTCTCCCCCTCCCTTCCTCTCTCTCCCTCCTCCTTCCCTCCTCCCTTCCCTCCTCTCCTTCCCACTTGCTCCCCTCCTTCCTCTCTCTCCCTCTCCTCTCCCTTCCTTCCCTCCCACCCTCCCTCTCCCTCTTCCACTCCCTCTCTCCCTCTCTTCCCTATATCAATTATTCATTAAAAAAAAACCCAAACCTGTTAGCGCAGGAACACTTGTCTCATCAAGAGCCATAGCAGTTTTGTAGCATTTCATAGCTTCCTTTATTTTTCCTTGAAAAAGCATCTGATAGCCCAGCTCTGTAGCAATGTCTGCATTCTGAGGAGCTAAGCTGAAAGCTCTGTCCACCAACATCTCGGTCAGCTTCAGGATGTCTGGATTGCAGCCACACTAGAGTTAAAACAAACATCCCCCCCAAAAAATGTATTATGAGTTATTTTTAGTTCTGAAAAACTATCAGACATAAATACAATATTAATTAAAAATGACCACCTTGACATCAAATAATTTAATCACATTCATCATCACATGCATCGATGGCCTGGTTGAAGAAACTCTCTGCAAGAAAGCTGTCCACAATTTTACTAAATACTTTTACTAACCTTCAATTCTGCGAGAGTAACATTTCAGAATGAGAAAATGATTCTGGCCTGCTTATTTAGCCCATGCCCTTTGCTGGCAAGCAGCCCCCAACAAATTACTCCTAAGAAAATGTATTCCTTGACAGAGCAAGACTGACTAATATATAGAGCAGGGGTCCCCAAGTCCTCAAGTTGAAGTCCACAAGTCTTAAAGTTGCCAAGTTTGGAGACCTCTGGTATAAAGTCATCTGGAAAATATTCCTTGCATTAATCAAGGTGACTGAAAATCGTATTTTCCAATTCGGGGCAGCCAAAATCCAGAATCAAGGCCAGTAAAGACATCCCTCAAGTTCATGAATTGCTCTGCCTCAAGCATCTCCATCTTTGACTGCTGACTGCTTTGGGCAAATGTTCTCAAGCCTCCATTTTTTACACCATTGCATGCCTCACATTTTGCTCAGAATCAGTCATAAGCAAGTCTCTTGCCACAGAGAGCTAACCAACACAAATAAAGAGAGGAAGGGAAGGGACTATAGGAAGCCGCAAGAGGAGGAAAACTGTTCACTGTTCTTCAGGGTTGCAATAATGATAGAAATGCTGAACAAATGTTATATCTATCCCTTAATTTTGCATCCGAATAATGCTTTTCCAATTACAGTAATTTAGCATTTCTTGAAGCATACCTCGGCTTTAACTTCAGTAGTCCTCGACCTACAACTAGTTGTTTGAAGTGGTTACTAAACAAATGATTGTAAGTTAAGGATTACCTTTAATAACAATTAGCCTTTGCCTTATCCTCAGAAGGCATGACCAGGACATAAATCAGTGCTTCTTATGAAAGACAAAGTTAGCGTACTAAAGATAAGACAATGTAATACATTACAATTGATTATAATGAAATGAATATTATGAATCGAGATATGCTTAAAAATGAAATTAGCTCAAAAAGGATGATGTAATCTATAATTAAAGTCTAATAAGGAGTTTATAACAATATAATATAATCTGAATATTTATGTAATATGAATTTTAATGTATTTGGAAGGGAAGAGATATTGTGCATGAGAAGATATGTACCACCTGACACACTGTACAATGGAAAGAGGGTTTTATATTTTTATTTATGTTTGATCTTAAAAAATAAAAAATAAAAAAGTTAGCATTATGTACATAGGTGGAATTCAAAAATTGTTTACTACCAGTTCTGTGCATGTGGCATGGCTTGGTGGGCGTGGCAGGGGAAGGTTATTGCAAAATCCCCATTCCCTCCCCATCCCACTAACCTGCTTTCCAGCTCTGTTCTCCTGTGCAAGGCAACAAAAGAAGACCCAGCCAATCAGCTGGGACTCAGGACACGGAGAATAGATGGGGGCAGTCAGAGGTGGGATTTGCCGGTTCTCCAGACTACTCCAAATTTCCACTACTGCTTCTCCAGAACTGGTCAGAACCAGCTGAATACCACCTCTGATAGGGAGCTTACCTGCTTTTAAATGAGAGTCATTGAATCAGTCATTACTGGCAATGAAAAAAAAAATCTTTTCTACTTACCGTTCTGCTAAAAACCAAAGCGATCTTACAGAAAAGCGGAGGATTCTGTGGTTCCAACTGATCTAAAGCACTAATCAGATCTTTCAGCCTGGAGGAAGCCTAGGAGAAACAAAATACAGGTAGTCCTCGACTTACCACCACTGTTGAGCCCAACATTTCTGTTGTTAAGTGAAGCATTTGTTCAGTTGACTTTTGCCCCATCTTATGAATTTTCTTGCTACAGTTCTTAAGTGAATCAATGCAGTTGATAAGTTAGTAACCCGGTCATTAAGTGAATCAGGCTTCCCCTTTGACTTTGCTTGCCAGAAGGTCGCAAAATGGGATCACATGATCTTGGGACACAGCAATGGTCATAAGTAAGAACCAGTTGCCAAGCATCTGAATTTTGATCACATGATCCTGGGGAGGCTACAAAGGTGGCAAGTGTGAAAAATGGCCATAGCTCACTTTTTTTCAACGCCATTGTAACTTTGAACATTCATTTAATTAAAAATGACCTTTACATCAAACAATAGTATTATAATTTAATTGCATCCATCATCGCATGCATCCATGGCCTGGCTGAAGAAACTCTCTGCAAGGGAGCTAGCCACAATTTTTCTAAACCCTTTTACTAACCCCCTATTCAGAGTAACATTTCAGGTGTGTTGTCCAGACAGTTTAGAGTTAATGGGATTTGGGATAATTAGGTAGGAATTGAGAGCTGTCCCCTGAAGGGAATGCATCATGGTAAATGTAGTTAAGGTATCCTGGGAAATGTAGTCCATNTTGGAATGAAAAGAGAACCATCCTTTTACACCATAAAGTCAGCTATGCAGAGAACTGGACATTGAGATGAATCTCAACATAACCATGAGTTATATTTGAGGATGCCTGATGAACCAATAAAGAGACTTTGTATAGATGCCTTTGTGGAGTTTAATCTGTCTGCCTTATAATCAGCTAGTGGTTGTAAAGGACAGAAGAGAAGGAGAAAGGGGTTATGGCCTGCTTATTTAGGCCATGTTCTTTGCTGGCAAGCAGCCCTCAACAAATTACTCTTAAGAAAATGTATTCCTGGACAGAGCAAACTAAACAAACTGTTGTAAGTCGAGGACTACCTGTATACTGATCTTATTATTGGGGAGTAAGGAGAAGAAAGCAAACACCAGCATTCAGGAAAGCTAAATACAGAGGCATCTGGGATGCAAAACCTGTGCCAGCAGTCAGCATCAGGGATGGGTTGCTGGGGGTTCGCAGGGGTTCGGGAGAGCCCCTAGCTGAGATTCTGTGCAGTTTGGAGAACCCCCCAATCCCACTCCTGGCTGGCCCAGCCTACTCTGCCCCTTCCCTCCCAGGAGTCCTCACGTGGCCCATTTAGGATGCAAGTAAGTGCAGGGTGTACGTGCTCCGAACCCCTCCCGTTTTTTACCCGGAGGACCTTCAAACCCTTCCGGTCTTTACCCGGGGAAAAGTCGAAGGTCAAAGCCTCTGGTGCCCGGGGAGGCCATTTTCGCCCTCCCGGAGGCTTGAGTAAAGCAAAAATGTCCCCCCAGCCATGGTGCCGGAGACTGATTAGGTCACGCCTACCCAGCAACCAGGCATAGAAACCCGTCGCTAAAATTTTTGAAGCCTACCTTTGGTCATTATTTCTATGAACCTAGTCTGAAATGGTTTTATTAATGAAAGACAGTTTAAGTATCTCCTTATAAAAGTGTTTTGGATGGAGCAGTACTAGAACATTTATATATATTTTAAATAAAATGCCCCGCAACCATTCATCTACAGACTTTTGAATGCAGGCTAAACAATGAATGGCTATGCATTGAAAGCATGGATTTCTATGTGAGATTGTTTTGAGATCTCTCAACCAAATTCTATCACAGTCCTGAAAGTGGCCATGAGCAGACGGTGTTCAAGTCCTCTTTTCTCCAACCCAATGTCCATGAATTACAGAACAGAGATGTTTACATATAGCTCTTCATGTAAAGTCTTGGAGACACAGTATTCTTAACAGAAAGGTCATCGGTTTTCAACATCAACTTAAGCATGTAAGGCTCCCCCCAACTGCTTCTGCATGCCAGGTATTCCTCCACTTTGGGAAAGGTAATGGATGGAGTAACTTGCAGGGAACACCATCTATCATTGCTCTCTTCTGGCAGTCAGAAACAAAGTCAACTAAGAAAGGTTAAAAAATTCTGCACCTGGAGGAATTTTCTATCATGAAAATAGTTTCCTGGGAAACGCACTTTAATCCCTATGTATGCACCTACAACAAGCTAAATGTAGATGTAAGCTATCAAGTTATGTTTTTCTAGACAAACAACAGCAGCAAAAGTAAAAAGAGCAGCAGACAGAAATAGTGCTTAACTAGTTCACGCAATAAAAGAAACCAGGTTTATGCTGAACACTAGTTAACTCTACCCTACATTTTTATAATGCAATTAAAAAACTCCTTGAAAAATATTAGAGTTATAACTAAGAATCCCATTCTCAATATTACAGCTCCCCCATTCCTAGCAACCATATTTTGGTTTAAATCTTAATGGAAATTAAGAAAATACTTTGTAACATGCATAAATTGCTGATGTTTCATATCAAAAACAAAGTTGATTCACTTGGATACTTGTATAAGATTGATATAAGTAAAACATATAAGTATACTTATATGTTTTCTTTTAACTTGATTTAACATCTTGAATGAATCCAACACATCTGGTTGTGTTAAAAACACATGGTTTTTAAACCATGGTTGCAGACATAGGTGTGCAAATCCAGCCAACAGTTTGATTTTTTTTTGTCTTTTAATGACCCTGTAATCCCTTGCATTGGGGTGGAGTCAGGGCAACTGAATGGAACTGAGTGTTTACTGGCCGGATGCCCTTCCTGTTGCCAATGAAGAGTTCGCAGCAGACATATTCTAATTGCGCCAGAGAGAGAAATATCTGCCTCTACCTAGACCACTGCACATTCAACAGTTTCACTGATAGCCTTCATTAAACACTTTCTGTAACGTGTAAAATCAATGTCCCTTTGGTCCAATCTAGAATAGACTTTGGAGATTGTTTGTTATGGTATCAGTCACAGACTAAGGAGTCTGTTGCATTGCGTCCAATTGCTATCTCTCACCAGCAAAATAGTTCAAATTCTTTTTGCAGCTTCTTGTGCGATGCCTGGATCTGCTCCATCCTGGCAGTATGCATTGGAAAGGTGATCTCTTGTTTCACTAATAGCTGTTTGATAATATGATACTAGTAGTTTAAATTAGATCCATCATTTTACTGCATGTACTTCTAAAATACCTATGTCAGGTATTTCCTGTGTCAGGGCTGTAATTCTCAAAAGACATTTTCCATCTGAATTTTTCCATCTGTTGACCTTATAGTTAAATTAAATGGAACTTAGTTCTATATATAGATGAGTAGGATTGTATTATTGAAACCAGTGTCATTATTATCATCATTAACAATTAGTTTACATGGAGCAATTATTTTACATGGAGGGAAATTCTGAGTAATCGTTTCCTATGTCTCTATATAAAATACATCCAACAATGTGGAATTAAAAACTGAACACTCACCTCAGGTATGTTTCCTTCCCTGCACAAATAGTGAACAGCCTCCATTTTTAAGGCATCTAGGTTAAGAGCATCTTTCTGCAACAACCTAATGGAAAATTAAAAATTTCCAGGCAAACATTATATTTTTAGGTGTTTTCAAGGAAAATGGCTGAACTACAAGACACAGAAGCTACAAACAGAATGGCTATGTCAGCATTCCAAGGAATGCACTCATAGAAAGCAGAACTCTGAGGCAGGCAAGTTCTTCAAAGAACAATTTATTGAATATATTGTATTGGCATAACTGGTGAAAGCCAACTCTAAACGTTCCCACAACTTTCACCTAATTAAAAAGTAAACATTTCCCCTTTCTTCCCAAGTCACTGGTCATGTGTCCAATCCGGGTGCTGGCCAGTTGCTTGGTTACTTCACTCCTCCTCTGATCAACCACCTGTGAGAATGTCCTTGGTTCCCACATGAAAACATTATCGTTTTGGCTTCATAACCCCATCTAACTTTCCCGTTTCCCTCTATTGCGTGGCAACCCTGAAGCCTCCAAGATGGCCTCAATCAGGTTCACTTCAGGGTTGACAGGCTAATAGCTGAGATCCATCTGGAGAACTTTCCTGCTTCTATTTTAGGAAAAAAATTAGGGGAGTTAGTCTCTGGGACACTACTGACAATTGCTTCTGTGGACAAATTAATTTGGGAATTTTATGTGCTTAGAACATCTTCTTGAAAATGCATTGCATTGCTTGGCATCTTTATGTCCCCCTCATCTCCAGCTTTCAAGGCAACTTAGAGAAATGGAAACAAGGCTACACTGTTCACTTTGGCAGCACATTTATTAAAACTGGAACAAAACAAAAAAAAATTTGTATGGTCCCTGTACAAAATTGGGCATACAAAGTTACATTACTTTACTAGAGCAGTAAATTGCCCATCCTTTAGTTCTCATATCATTCTCTACCCTCATTATAAAAAATTTCACGCACACAAGAATCAGTGGGAACAGCTGATGCAGGCACCATTTACTTTACACTCACCATTTACTGAGTGTATGTATGTGTGCATGCGTGTGCACAGAAAACGCTTCAGCCAGAATAGAAAATGTTTTAAACCTTCACATATTTGGTTGCCCACCATCAATCATGTACAATCCAATAATACTGAAGCAATGACTGAAAAAATGAGTTTCATAGCTACTGACTAGCTAGATCAAGATTGGGAAATAAATAAGTGAAAAACTGTATTATTCTTTTTTTTTTAGACCTTTCCCCACTAGTATTTTTGGCTGCTGTCACAGCATCTCTCAGCCATTGTTAATGAGATATAAAAATTTATCTTCCTTACCATCATTTTGGCACTACAAGGTTAGATGACTCTACAAGATGATCTAAGTCACCAGAGGGAGAAATCACCTTTGATCATTGTGCAAAAGCAATGCAGCTGAGATGATACAGCATTTTTAATGGATCCAGACAAGAACAATTAAGTTGACTCACCTCTGGGCAGTCTCAACTGACTGCTCCCAATCCTGCAAAGCCAGCTGTAGCTTCATCTTTTTTATAAATGCCGGAAGGAAGCGTGGGAAATTCGCAATTATTTGATTCACAGTTTCCAAAGCTCCTGAATAATTCTGACGCGCTTCAAAATATTGGGCCTAGTGGACAAGAAAATGATCACCTGGACACTTTTGTCTTGGAAATTTTTTTTTTTTTCAGAAAGGTTGATCTTTTTTTTTCAAAAAGAATTTATTAAGGGTCCGACCACCTGTGACTTAGAAAAGTAATCTGTTGTAACTGCTTATCTAGAACCTGTTTCCCAAATATAAAGATTTTGGATATTAGATTTTAGATATTAGGTAGCCCTTGATTTACGATTGGCTGCTTAGTGACTATTTGAAGTTATGTCAGACCTCCCCACTGGTATTATTGACCTGGTTCCAAAGTTATAACAGGCCACCCCTCTGACTATCACATGATTGCATGTCAGGCACTCAGCAATTGCATTTACAGCTCTTTGCCACATCCCATGGCCATGTGATTGCATTTTATGACAGTTTTGCTGAAAAATAGAAGTAAATACTGACCCATAGTGAACCATTGGTTTACTTAATGATCACAGTGTTAATGGAGTATGATGGCTCATACGGTTAGGACACTGGGGTTGAGGTTTGAAGTCCATGTTCGAAACCCTAATGGTACTGCATGGCGGGGTGAGCTCCTGTCACTTGCTCCAACTCCTTGATGGTGACATAAAAAGAGCCACCAGGGATGTCCCCTCGGCAACAGTGATGTCACTTGCTAATCTTTTCAACCCAGAAGTACCTTAAACAGTGCCTTCAACATAAACAGGATAGGGGGAGGGAACTATATTGTTTGCTCAACAACCACCACAAAAATGTTCATAAAGTCAGGCCTGTTAGGTGGTTGGCCTTTTTTACAATTATCTCAACTTATGACCATGATAGGCAGGCTCCATTATGGTCACACAAGTCGAGGACTATTTGTATGTACTTAAAGTTATCTTCCGCTAAAGGTCATCTGTTTTAATGCTTTTGTATAAAATAAAGCTTTGTGACAAAATAGCAATATTCCTACAATATCCTATTATGTGCAACATGGTTTCTTTGGTCTCCATTTAGTGCGTTATGTGAATCTAGCAAATTGCTGTTTATTCAATAACTATGTTTAAACAACACATACTTCGTATATAGCGCCTGAACCAATGAACTTATAACCAGGATTATAATGACTTGGAAAGCAAAACCATTCAAAGCAGTGAATATGCAAAATGCAAGTTTCTAAGTGGAATTTAAAAACAAATGCAGCAAAGTGATTGTAAACCTACTCATTTAAAATGCAATTCGTAGTAAGATTTTATAAACAGAATACATTTGACCAAATGTAATACTTAAGAAAGACTTACAAAGTTTCTTTTTAAGAAGAAACAAAAAGAACTATTTCTTCTCTACAGTTGCAAATGGTAAAACCCTTTATGGCATATATTTGATTCCCAGACTTTATGTAGGTTGCTCTTCAATTCTTAAGTGTAGAATTGACTCCAAATACATCTTTTTGCTTTTCATTAAAGAAAAGCATACGTCAAAGCAAATACAAATAATTGATGATATGATGGCTAAAAGACTTACTCCGGTGAATCAAAGAACGAATTTTGACTTAACTCAGATTCTTAGAACCCATATTCACATCACACAAAATAAGAAATTAAGAGGAGAGAGAGAGAATAAATAGCATTCTGAATACAAGTAAAGTTACTTTGATCTGCTCCTTCATCCTGGATGGCAATTGCATTAATCTGGGCAAGATCAGTCTGCATCAGTTGCAATATTTGTTACTAATTAGGGGCATTTAAAAGCTTTTTATGCACTTACTTTACCCATCAAGGCAAAAATATCATTCCCATTTTGGAGCCCTTCATCAAAACATTTTCCGGCTTTTTTAATGCTTGCTTCTTTCCCACTAGTCACATCAAGCCATCCTTTTAGAATCCACCCCTGTAAGAACAAAGCAAAACATTAAACGATGCAGCACTTTGCTGCTGTTACTGGATACAGACTTTTTTTAAAAAAATCAAATAAAGTTCTATTTAACACAAATGCAATAATTTATACAATGCAGAAGGCTGATATAAGTTCCATGGTGTTCATACCTGCTGTTATAGCAATAGCACTTAGACTTATATATCGCTTCACAGTGCTTTACAGCCCTCTCTTAGTGGTTTACAGAATCAGCCTGTTGCCCCCAACAATCTGGGTCCTCATTTTATCAGCCTCGGAAGGATGGAAGTCTGAGTCAACCTTGAGCCACTCAGGATCAAACTCCTGGCTGTAGGCAGTGAGTTTGCCTGCAATTCTGTGCCACCATGGCTTATGGTATGGCATGGATTTAGTTCTGAAAGCATTATGATGTTCCCTATTTATCCATCCCTACTAAGAGGCCCACTCCAGATAGGCAGAAAGACAACTCTTAGCACTCTATAGCACTGGCACACTGATGAACTGCTCTAAAAGCTATTGTGAAAGCTAGAAGGACCAAAATCATTAGACTACAGAGACATTGCAATGAAATCCATAGATGTTAACTGCTTCTTCCACTAAGAAACATCCAGGTAGCATTCCACTTTAGCCCATCCAGGTAGTCAGGCAGGAAGAGGAGATGTCAGGTTTGAATCTCAAGGTGGACATACATAAATTTACATCTTGAAGTTTTATGGTCAGCACTGGCAAATTTTCTGTTCCAATTATGGTCTTCCTAGTATCCATAATAAAACTAGGTTATCAAACAGTTGAATCCTTGAATCTCACCCTTGGATTCCAAGTCACAGTCCAGATGAAGCCTGGCATCTTTTCAAAAGCTTTTGGCATATTAGCATGACAGAAGTTAATAATAAAGAAATTAGTTGGCAAAGAAAGCATTTAGGATTTCAGGATTCTTCCATTTAAAATGGCTGGATGGTTTTTTTTTAAAAAATAACCCTTTATAGCCCCCAAGTGATCCAAGATATCTATTCCTGAGTGTTTTGCTACTCCTAAAAAATGGAATACGATATGATACAGTGAGACAAAGCAACTTGGGAAAATCAGCAAATACAAAGAGTGCTCCAAGTTGTGTGAATAGAAGACAAAACTACCACTAGTTACCCCCCCCTACATATGCCACCAGATCTGCAGGGAACATAGCACTTGTAAGCCAAGTATGAAATAAGTAGTAGCAGAATATAAACATATTGTGTATCATTGGCCAATGTTACATTCCACTTAAGGAAACAGGCCTCCCAAACATTAAATGAAAGGAAAACTATCAGGATATTTTGTAACAGTACCAGTGGTGGTATTCTACTGGTTCTGCCCAGTTCTGCTAAGCTGGTAGCAGTGATGAGCAGCGGTGACTGAACCAGTTCTGCCACTCACCTTTATCCTCTGCTTTTGAAGTGCAGCTGCTTAGCGCGGCACAGCAGAGTGATGCATGGCAGCTGCTGAAGCGGCCAGGATGCCTCTGCACCTGTGCAAAGTGCACATTTGGTGCACATGCGCACACAAAGTACGCCCAAGCCATGCCCACCGAACCAGTGGTAAAATTTTTTGAATCCCACTTACTGAACAGTACCAATATTATCCGTTTTCTTGTCATTTTTTTTGTACTTCTCAAGTGTTAAGGAAATTAGTGATAATCCACTCTGATATGAAAGGTGACCGAGAGCATCACGAGGCAAACCTGGGAGTGATCAAACCTTGTTTATAGCAAGTACAGCACACAACTACAGGGAATGGGTTACCTCTTTACTGCCATTTGAGATCTTGATCATTCTGTCGATGTATTCACGGGCTTTCTCATAGCGGCCAATATGCCACAAGAACAGTCCTGCAAAATATAACGCTTCCTGTCCTGCTGTCTTACGATGCTCCTTCAACTTGGCATCAAGATCCATGATAACTTCCCGATCTTAAAACAAGGGAGAAGGAAGCAAGAATCGTTTAGTTTGAAGGATCATCATTGAATGATGATTTTGGCAGATTAGAGGCTTATTGCAAGATATTGTATAACAACAACCAAACTCTACTCAAAACAACAAAGTAAATGTGTTCTATAGAGACATAGAGCAGAAGAACAGCAAATGGTAACTGGTCCAACCAATGCAGGAAATTCACCAGTCTGGTGTCCTAAGTGCCCTAACAGACAAACGTCTGAAAAGCCCATCAATTTTTCACCATCATCTGCTGTTGAACGGTTGAGAGACATATTTTAGCAATTTTTTAAGATGGCTTTTCATTTATTCTTTTCCCATTTTTTCCCCAAGAATAATCATAGTCTCCAGAACCCATTCCATCTTTCTTGTTCTTCTCTGGACTTTTTCCATTTGTAATATTTTTGAATGGCATCATCCAATATTGAACACTGTAGTCTCCAAGATGTCTGATAAAGACACAATTCCATTTTGCTATGATGCTAGATCTATTAATCAAGCTTATACTTCCAGTAACTGGTTTGGCTGTCACACTGTATTTAGAAACTCAGAGGACTGGGAGAGAACTGGGTCTCTGCAGACTAAAGAAGACTTTTGACCAGCCACTGTCCACAGGAGATTTGGAAAAGCATGACAGAAATTAAACTTGAGCCTTTACCTATCTAGTGTACTGCAGACATCTCAAACTATAACTTCCATGCTTTGAAACAATAGATGTAAATTTTATTTCCGGGAAATTATGAGGGATAAAACATAGAGGACACAGAGAAATCCAAATCAGGTAGCTAATTTAGTTAAATACACCATAAAACTGGCCAATGAGTAGTTTATAAATTGAAAATAATGAGGTGAACTAGTCATCTTTACCCAAAACATCCATGTTAGGACCAACTGAAATGAAGTCATCTTCCAGGATTTGGAACCTTGTTCCTACTAATAATTGATAATTTACAGAAATCTAATTCCTAATTAGCCAATTATAGGAAGCTTATTTCATATACACTCATGCTAGAAACATAAGCTTTGCTCCTATACTGAGTGAATCTGGGCTTTATAAAGAAAAGATCTTTTTTTTTGCAAAGATAACTGGAAGCTATTAGAGGTCAGTTGCCAGAGACACCCAGTTCCTAGATGCAGTGTTGCAAAGACATTTGCTATGTTGATTGGAAAATAATGTTTACAAGAGTTCATAAAAGAATGGAGAACGCGGCGATGTAATTAATCAGCACTCAAGGAACTTTGTGATAACTGAAAAAGATAAAATAATAATGGCATGGGAGAGAGGCCAGGGAAGAAGAGCCTTGTTAGAAGAATACATGGTTGGTGGCAACCACAATGCCATCGGGATGATCAGTTGTGAACATCTCTTTTGTAGCAGAGTTCCACCTGTACCTTCATATCCAAATGGAGATATAGCATTATTACAATTCACCATGCACAAGCATAAAACTTTTCTAAGTAAAAATAACTGAGACACTACCTGGATTTGATCTTTTTTTATGGGCATAGATCATTGCCATCATTGTGCACAGGGACACTTCTTGTTTGTTTTTAATGGATTCAAGACTGAGAAGAGCTTCTTGGATGCGCCCTATGAGAACAATAACAGTCAGGGTAAGTTGCATTCATTTGTGTAGCAGCCCTTTGCCTTCCCCACTATGCCTTCTTCAATGTAATGCTGTAACGAACATGTTAGCGTGGGTGCGCAAAGTATCTTTTAAAACTTACAGTATTGATTATGTAAATGATTTATACAAAAATGATCACTTAACATCGAAAACGCAAAAATCAGGAGATACAAAAAGACAATACGGGTAGTCCTCGCTTCATGACTGGATGCTTAATGACTGTTCAAAGTCACACACACACACACACACACACTTCATTAATTGCAGCAAATACTGCATTTGGAGATTTAAAACAAAACCCTCACATTCAACCTTTCAAACACCCAAGGTAAGTCTCTTGGTTGATTAGAAAACCATGAATTGCCCAAATGATCCTAAAGGGCCTGTCACATTGGCCGATGGATGCAAAACGTTTGTAAAAAGGACACAGCGGCCGTACCAGGTTTGTCATGTGCTTCCACCAGATGAGGAGGCACCTCCGAAGTTGTAGCCCAGGCTCTCTGCCTTCTCTCTCCAACAGCCTGCTTCCTTTTGGTATCTCGATAGAGCCTTGTGTCCCTTCCGCTATAGGTACTCGTTCTCCCTCAGCCATTCGAGCACCTCATCCTCATGTTCCTCTTCAATGGAGTATTGCTCTCTTCTCGTTCACGCGTATGCCTCTTCCTTCCTCTGGCAGGCGCCATATGGGCCCTCATTCAGAGGGGCCTCAGGATTATAGGGGCTGCTTCCTCCACACCACCACCACCACCAGCAGCAACAAAGAACAGTAGCAGCTCCAGCAGGACCAGCAGCAGCAGCAGCACCAGCAGAGTAAGCACCAGCAGCTCCAGCAGGATCAGGATCAGCAGCAGCAGAGTAAGCACCAGCAGCGCCAGCAGCACCAGCAGGACCCGGAGCACCAGCAGGACCGCGCAGCACCAGCACAGGACCAGCAAGACCAGGAGCACCAGCAGCACCAAAGCAGGACAGGAGCAGCACCAGCAGAGAAGCACCAGCAGAAGCACCAGCACCAGGAGCAGTGCCAGAAGAGTAAGCACCAGCAGAGAAGCTCCAGCACCAGAAGAGTCGGCCCCAGCAGCAGAAGCCCCAGCAGAAGCAGAGTCAGGGCCAGGGGGTGGGATGGTGGCCCTGTCCCTCTTGCCAGGGCTGGCAGCAGATGCAGAGGCTTTCTCTTCTTCCCCATGGTTGTTGGGTTTTTGGCTTGCTGGGTGGCTGGGTGGCTGGAGCTGTGTCTGGCAGAGGTCTTTCCTCTGAATGTGGACCTGCTTGCGAGCTGCTTCCCCTTTATAGCCACGGGGCTGACGCAATGCATCCTCCCCGCATGCGCAGTGAACGCTCTGCATCCGCTAAGCATCCGCTAGGCTTCCACTCTGCATCCGCGTCATCCGCTCTGCATCTGCTCTGCAGTCCATTCTTTCCGCCGCACGTCCGCTTCGCTGTCCTCCCCCGGAAGCCCTGCAGATGTGCCATCCGCTCCCATCCGCTGTTGCTTCCCTGGAGCATCCGTTTTACCTCCCTCTACATCCTTCCCCCGTCCGTTCCTTTTCGTTGTTGTCCGCTCTGGTTATGCAAATTCGGGGCACTTTTGAGAGCGGATAACAACGGATCGGACATTTTCTCATCCCGCTGT
>BHFT01060665.1:0-14978 GCA_004320025.1 Laticauda laticaudata
AAAAGCCAGCATAGGGATTGGTTCACTAGGAACCAATCCAAAAGAGCCGCCAAAAGGCGGTTAAATCAAACAACCGTTATTGGCTACAAGCCGGCAGGCAAGCCGTATATAAAGGCTGCCGCAGCTAGAGCCAAACTGTTCCGTTACTGTTTGCTGTTAACTAATAAAGAGTTATTTGTTGGAACCCGGTCTACTTCATGTTTTTCCGGACAGAACACAATGTATTTTCTGTGTGTTCACTTATCTTCGTGACTGGGCTTTTCTAAATCCATACAGGAATTGTGACATTTTATGTGGATATCTAGTCAGAATGGGAAACATACTGGTATATATAGAACATTTATTCTCCCTTCTTTAAAATAAAAGCTGCATATCCAAATAAATAATAAGTTTTAAATCTATTTAGCTATAATAATGTACAATGAATGCATTATAGTTTTAGTGAAGCTATAATTATAGTATTGCAGTTTAATACTTGCTGACATGGTACATAACTTGACATCAGAAATTACTTTAATCATCAGATTTCCCATCTTGTAGTCATTATTAGGCCAATGCCAAGCCTAATCCTTTAATATTTCTTAAATGATAGGTCTAGCAAGAAGGTTGGGTTAAATTGCACACTTTTTTCCCAGAGCAGACAAAAAATACAGGAAGAATTGCAAGAAAGTAACTTCTCTGTGGCCTTGACTCCATTTATCTAAACATAATATGTAAAATAAATAGTAAGGGGCAATATTTTATTGTGCATGGTTATATTTTCCAGTGATGTAATGTGTCTTTAAAAGAGCTTATTTACCGCAAAACATTCAGTGATCCAATCTGCTATAGTTAACAATTATGGGTAAAACTATAATGAACAACATAAAAAATAATTTCATTACCACCTCTCTCTCTCCTCCCCCTCCTCCACATATTCATACATATATGTTCATGCTCTATATACAATGCAATATCTTATAGTGCTTCTCTTGAAATATAATTTGACCAGCTCCTCCTTCTACTTAAATAAATCTACCAAATATTGTTATTTGGCATGAAACACTGAATATTTCCCCAAAAAAACAAGGTATCTGTATCTTCAACAGAGATCCTTGAATCTAGTTATTTTGAGGGAAAACTTTTTTTAGCTAGATGCCTCTTCTATATTGTTATACCATGAAATACTCTACATTTGGTTTCCTCAACACTAAAAAAATATTAAATACCTTGCCTTCCCATGAGTAGATACCAGAGAACTACTTATGAAGAGTAATTATGCTTTTAAGACATCTTCAAAATGCATCAGTGTTATAATACTGCAGTATCTATATTTATTTAATTTAATCAGACATTTTATATATTTACAGAATTTATTGGACTCCCATCTTATCATAGGGTAACTCTGGGTGGCTTACAGATACATCTAAGTTAAAACATAAAAAACTTTTTAAAAAAATCAATTAAAACCAAAGATATATGGGGAAGGTAGGGGTGGAGTGGGTAGAGGTGGGATCTGTTATTATTCAACTATTTCAATTGCGCTGTTTCCCACTGGGGCCCCACATCTCTAGGCCATTACAAAAAGATAGGGTTGGGACCAACCTTACATTGGAGGGGAGGGGCAAGATGTTACAGCAGAGAAGGCTCTCTTTCTGAATCCTGCAAGCCAGTATAATTGGGCTGATGGGATCCACAGCATGCTTCCTCTACTGGCATGAGTGGTATGGGCCAATCCCAGTGGGCTGAGACGATCCTTCAAGATACCTGGACCCATGCCATAAAGGGTTTTAAAGATAATCACCTTGAATTGCACCTGAAAGCAGACTGGTAACCAGTGCAACTCAAGGTGTTACAGGAGTCATTCTTGGGGGGGAGGGGGGGAACTACCCATGTTGCTGCATTCTACACCAGCTATAGTTCAAATGGTGCTCAATTATCTTGAATAATTGTATTTGTAATAATCATTCCACATGAACCAATAGGTTTAAACTTATTTACAGTAGATGTGTTCTCATTTTAGGGTTACAGAAGAGAATCCTTATAATCTAGCCATTTGGTGCCGATATGTTCAAAAGCTCTAGAGCCGTATTTTCATGATTGCCAATAATTAGTTCAGATCTAATTACTTCAAAACCACAATCTTCTCCATCTAGTCATTGGGTTCTATATACAGAGTTCATGTTTCAATTTCATGAGATACTTAAAGCAGAACAGATTCTCAGTTTTGACAGTGTCAGCTATAACTTTAAATTTTATGTGGTGGCTTACATTGAACTGGCCATGTTTCTTGATATTAATTCTTGTTCATAGCATAGGATTTTTAGTTATCCAAGGTAAAATATTTGATCATTCATAATTTACTCATGATATACTGGGAAATTATAACTTCCTTGGCCTTTTTTAAAGATCCTTTATTTATTTATACTTTATCATTTTATTTTCTCTATTTCTTTTATATTTATATTTTATATACTTTATATAAAAGTGACTTCCTGGGACTAGTTCCTGCAGTTATCTTGTAAAGATTTTTGGAAGTGATTTGCCATGAACTTCTTCCTAGGGCTGATGGAGAGAGTGACCAGCCCAAGGTCTTCGTGACTATGGTGGAACTGGAACTTAGCTGTCTTCTAGTTACTAGCTAGCACCTTAATTACTACACTAAATTCACATTCTTAAAATCCTTTAACCATTTTAAATTCTACTTTGGAAAATCATATCTTTTCCTTTCTAGAAAATGTTATGTAGTTGTTAAAGAGAATATGTAACAATCAGCAACATGTATCAGGAATTGTTCATTAAATGAATCCACTTTATTTAACTTTTCTTGCTGATTCAGCCAAGTGGTATTTAGACTTTAGTAACATTGTGGGTTTTTGTCCTTTTAACTGACATTTTAAAAATTTTGTACCTTCAAGGAACCTCAGAAAGAGTTTTATCTGGTACTGGTGAAGTTGATTTTGAAGCAACCTTAAGAAAGTGGAACCACATGCATGCACCCCAAATAGAATATAAATCAGAGGTTGGTTTGCTTATTCTTTCTTCCAATTATGCACTTCATTTGTCGCTTTTTTCAGTGAAAGTTAATCCACACTCAAATGCTTTTTACATAGATACCTCAAGGGGACTTGGCCCCACCTATATTCCTTCCTGCACCACAAAAAATACTGGAAATCAGGTAAAAGCTAACTTTTTCCTTACTTGATTGATATAGCTGAAAGTATCCTATTTCTGCTACACAATTTATTTTTCATAGTTAATTTTGGGCTACTTATGTATGTTTGGACAGGTAAATAGCCTGAGATAGAGTTAAACTAAATAAAAGATTGCCCTTTACATTATATTTAAATTAAATTCAAATTCAAATAATACCATATTGTTATAATCAACAGAGGAAGCTCTCCAGTTCCCTCAAATAAACTATCTTTGACAAATGGGGAAACCCAGGAATTTCAAAACAGGTAAGAAAATATATGTGAATATTTTTTGAAGATATTACCAAACTCATTTTAACAGACACCATTTGTAATTGGCTCCTACAACAAACTATCTTTGAGTGTATTCTGGTCCATCTGTAGGAGTTTGCTGTCCAGTTTATCCAAATGAGGTTTTCTATCAATATATTCATTTCATGCATACTGTACACATCATGCTGTTACCTTTCAAATAGATTATATTATGAAAAGTATGGAAAAGAAGTGTAATACTGAATAAAAGAAATAAAATTAAGTGGTAAGGAAAAGAAAAGGAAACGAATCTTAAGTTGATCTAATTTAAACATCACTTCTAAATTTTCTCCTTTTGAAGATATTATTGAATCAATCAACCAAAGCTTTTATGTCTCCCCCTTTCTCTCAGCCTATTCACTAATTCTTTATTTAGTTGTTTTCTTTATATGTTCTATAAAGTGCAATTCATTCTTCCTCCTTTGCATCTCATATAGTCTAATAATAATTCAGTTATGATGCTTACATTATGTTTTGTTTTCCTTTGATAAACGAATCAGTCTCCCTGAAGGCTGTGTGTTCTGGCATTTGGATGGCAAGGAAAAGATTCTTATATTCCCAATGTATCTGTCAAAAACCAGTACGCTTCTGTCTTACATATACAATGTATATCACAAATTATATTCGTTTTTTTAAGCTCTCGCGGCTACTTACATTTGTGCTGTTTAGCTTCCTTCGGGTATTATCCCACGTCATTGTAGTTCTGTTCAGAAAACGTTGTAGCTCATGTGTAGTGCTGTTGACATTGTAGCCAACGTTTGCAGCACAGAATCCTCATCCTGCCATCATGCAGGCTTTCTGTAGTGGCAGTGTGTCTCAAGTTCTCTGTTTTCAACTTTGAGGCTGGTCTAGTTTCTGATGTGGTATTGACCTGGGTTAGTGTTCATTGGCACTTGGAGTTTGATTGAATTTGGCTGTTCTCTGGCTTTCTTACTGTCTGTTTGTGGCTTTGGATTGGCTGGCAACCACTCTGTTCTTAGTGTTGGAGCTTTCAATGCTGCTTGGCATTCGTGTGAAGGACGGCTGCTCTTCACAAGCAAAGCTTGGGTTTCAACCTGCGTTGCCTGGTGGGGGGGGTGTTTGAGTTGGAGGATCAAGAGGAGTCTGTACTGTGCTCCAGGTGTGGCGGGTGTTTGAGTTGGAGGCACTCAGGGAGTCCTTGTCGTGCTCCAGGTGTTTGTCTGTTTTGTGGTGTCGGAGGATCTTTCTATTTGGAGTGGCAGGTTTCCAAATGATTTGAGCAGTCTGCTGGAATTAAATCTCTTTCTATTCATGCATGTCAGGATCTTTTTTCAAATCTCTCTATGGCTTCTTCTTGATGATTCTGTGGCTGGGGGTTTTCCTATAGTGGGACCAAAACCCTAGCCATTATAGAAAACCACCAGCCACAGAATCATCAGAGAAGCCATAGAGATTGAAAAAGACCTGACAGCAATAACTAGAAGAGATGATTCCAAGCAGACTGTCATACATCTTGGACCAGCCTGCCACTCTCAAATAGAAGAGCATCTCCCACACCACAAAACCAGACAACATCCTGAGGCACAGAGCAGACTCCCTCTGATGCTCCAAGCTCCAAACTATCCCCCCACAGGCTACCCGCACAAGGTGGCAACCCACTTGCCTGATGAGAAGCAGCCCGTCCTTATCACACGAAAGCCAAGCAGCCATTGGGCAAAGCCTTCCAGACACACAAGAACAGAATGGCGAGCCAGCCAATCAAGCCACAAATGAAGCAGAACAGAAGAAACCAGAACATCCATCAATCAATAACTCCAAGTCCAATGAACACAGACCCAGGTTAATAAGCCAATTCAGATAGACCAGCCCCTCAAATTTGAAAAACAGAGGAACTGTGAGACACACTTCATACAGAAGCCTGATGAATAGGCAGATAGATTCTGCCTGAAACGTTGCTAAACAAGCGTTTAACAGAGACTACAATGAGCTACAACTTTAACAGAACTACAATGACGTGGGATAATACCCGAAGGAAGCTAAACAGCACAAATTATATTCATATTAACATCATGCAAGCATCTTATTGTATTTAAAAATCTGAACTTGCTCTAGCCTACTTGCATATATATGGGCACACCCATGTCTTAACCGCTAAGAGTTTTATTGGTGGTATTTATTATTCAAATTTAAGATTGCAGGTAATGCGGGAGCATTTTATAAATGTCAAATACTTGTTGCTGTCATCAATGTGATTTGATATGCATATGGTTTCACTAATTATTGCCATTATATTTTGAAGGATATCTCAGAAAAAAATTTCAAGTAGTCTAGAAGACTTGCAAAGTGAATCTCTGGAAAAGGTTAGCTCCAATATTTCAATGTTTGCCAAATAAATATGCATTGGAAGTTTATAAAGCTCAATCCACAGAAGTTTCATGTAGCAGAATAATTTTACTTCCATTGTTGCCTTGACTTTGAGATCGAAAGAAACTGCACTCTGTACTGTCAAATACATATCTGCTCAATCATCCGCATCAGGAAGAAGCTATCTATATTTGGTAAATTCTGAACAACATAGGCAATAAAAATCTAAATCAAAAATAATTTGATTATACATAACTAACTATACTCATTTATTCACCATGAAGGTGATATATCAGTTTAATAGCTAATTTGTGGGCTTTCCATTGTATCTACAAATTCCATTGATAAGTTTGTGTTCTTATGCATAGCAAATAAAGAACTAACTTTCACAATTACCATACAATACAAAGGTTTATTTTCTCCTTTTTTGCATTTTTACTTTCTTCTTCTGTGTTGTATAATTTGGATGTGCATATAAGTAATTGATTTGTAGTGAGACATTGAGATTGATATAATGCTGATGTGAGAGACTATGTTGATACTACGTGCAATTGGCAGATAGATACTAGGCAGAAGCTGAAATAGCTGACTGGCCAAAAACATGAAAGGGAGACCTCATACCCTAAGGCCAGAAATGGCAGTTTTGTTAATGCTTATCAGGAATATTACAGATTCTGTTTCATTTGCAGCATCCAGTTTACCATGTACTGGAGCCCTAGGATTCCATACTTGTGAGAATTTGTTTTATAAAACTGTTGGCCATCCATTAACAACTTTTCCTGCAGCGCACATCTTTCTTTGAATTTGCACATTTGGATATGTACATACTTGACATGCCAACAGTTCTTGAACTGCCAACTTTCGTCTCTACATAATTCTTTGCACATATAAAGAGCCCCCCAAGCAAACCAGGGGTTAGATGAGATTAGAATACAGTCTCTCCTACTTGTAGCTCAATTTGCTATAAACAGATTGTTCTATTCCTATTTTTAGTATAATACAGTGATGGAGCATTGATTGTATCACTTTCATGCATTAGATTGTACATTCTCTGTGCTAATTTACATTGCTAAATTCAATCTGTATAACCTCAGTGCAATAATGTATTGCCACTCACTTTTGAAGAGAAATCAGCAGGTCTTTCAGTCCATTTACAGGTACAATACAAGCTGATTAGTACAGTTAGTATATCTTGCATTGTGTTCATGGAGGAGTTATGAGATTGGAGTGAATGCAATTTTTACTATTTTCCAACATGTGCTACATATATGGATTTCTGCAGTAGCCAACTTTTGAGGTTTGTTCTTTGTGAGTGAGATCAGAATGAATGGAAGGTGACTGGGATAAGTGTAGCATCTGTAGCAAGCCCTACAACAGATTCCATTGACTTGGTAGAAGCTAGACTTAGAAGATAGAAAGAAGGTTGGAAGGGACCTTGAGGTCTTCTAATTTCCTGCTCGAGCATAACATCTTACGCTAAATGATTGTCCAATCTTTTCTTGAAAATTAATATTTAATCCATTCAAATGATGGAGCATGCACAGTTTCTGAAGGGAAGTAATTCCATGATTTATTATCTTCATTATCAGGAAATTTATCCTTAGTTTTAGATTGGATCTCTCTTTTATGATCTTCCACCCATCACTTCTTGTCCAGTCTGCTACTGCTTTGGAGAATAGGTCAACACCTTCTTCTCTATGATAGTCCCTCATGTATTGGAAGGCAGCTTCTGTGTCACCTCTGGTCCTTCTCTTTGATAGAGTAGACATACCTAGTTCCTTCAACTATTCATTGTACAGTTAAGCCTCCAGATCCCTTATCATTTTTTTGCTCTTCTCTGTACTCTTATGAGATATGACATGAACATTAATATCAGTATAGCAGGACACTGCATATTGAGGAGAAAATAAACCTATTATTGTTATCCAATAGACTGGACTAAAATATCACATCATTTATGTCTACACTAACATTTTGTTTGTTACTTTCTCTCCCTCATACTTTGAAATTGCCCTTCCTGCAACTTCATAGCATGTTGATGGGAAACCAGTAGAACGTGATCTAGAAGAAGAGGTATATTAACTCCATTTTAACATTTACACTCTGAAAACGATTTCTTTATTTTGTGCATAATTTTCTTAACTGTGTTACCATGGAATGTGTGCTTAAGAATTTTTGTATGTGGGCAGTCTGTGCAACTTAGCCAAGCTTTTACTTTTACTTTTTGTATAATAAATATTTTAAGTTAAGGCTGAAAATTAACATTTTCTAAGGCTGATGAATGGGAATAATAGGATAATATTATGTCAAAGTGCTTGTGTACTAAATATTAACACATTACTCCTAGCTTTCTTTATCTATAAATGATAAAAATTAGGTGTTTGTAAAAAATGTACTGGCTACTCAACAGTGAGAATAGTTAAATGGGCCATAAAATCTATCCATGACTATTCAACACAGAGTTGGGGATATTGGAAGAGCTATCAAGTGTCAGATAAATTAGGGACATCCATGGTGCATCTGTTCCAGATATCACATGGATGGTAGTATTTATTTTCTTTAAATAATATAAATAGTGATTCAACAAGCAGCATACAAGGATAAATTAAGATAAAATAATTACTATCGATATTGATATGTGGCATGTAAACATATATATGTGCCAAAGTTCTCTACCACTGCCTTCATTACTCTATTTTTAGCTGTCAAATCCTGCTCTCTCATACATTCTTTAATCCATAAATCCACATCCCTCCACAATAGTAGAGAACATTTGACCACAGTGAGAATTTCTATATTGGCCAAATATTTTTACTTCTCAGAAGACAAATGCTGATAGCTTCTGACCAAAACGAATGTAGTTAATTTAGAAACAATATTGACTTAATTATTTTTCTCTTTTTGTTAAAAAAAATTGTAACCTACCTAGAATAAATCTCACGTGAAAAGCAGCAAGTACCAAACCTTGCCAGGGAAACTTCCTCGAGCAGCACACAACGGAGATAACCATCTGTACAATACACCTGCTACTCCATGTTGTATAAATGGCAATGAGGACAACGACATACAGAGTCTGAGTATGTACTATGGAAACAACAATGCACTTGCTGTCTGTGTGCATTTGTGTATGGTTTAAAAATATTTTTAAAATGCCACAGAGCAAAATTTGGACTCGTCAGAGTAATATGTTATAAGAATAATTAATTTTAATTTCCATCAATATGGCTCCTACACTGTAGAAAGTTGGATTTCCTAATTCTCTGAATTCAGAGAATTGTTAGCTGCATAGCTAGTTAATTATGGCCCTAAAATATAATTAGTCTGATTATCTATTCATCTGGGAAGAGTTTTGTGGACACTGAATTGTTACATCCACTGCAAAGGCTGGAAATGAACAACTGCAAGGGTGTGTGCAGAAAAATCACAATGGCAGCCACAACAATGTGATATGTGACACACATTAAAAACCTTGTGGACACCTCTGTATCACGATCTCTGTTCATGATTATAATAAACCACTGTCAGACCAAGGCAGTGATATGAATGACAGTGTAGGCCCAGACAAGGTAACTTCAATTATTTACTTGTATTACTTTAGTTCCACCAGTCTTAATTTATCATTATTTAATACACTGCCTACATGTTGTTGTAAAGCTATTGCACTTTTTGAATTGCTGTCTTTTTGAATAGTGGCATAGTGCAGAGGTCCCCAACCACCAGGCCCCGGACCAGTACCGGTCCATGGATCATTTTGTACCAGGCCGCAAAGAATGAACAATCATGATTAAAATATATACTTTATATTAACTAAAGCTAAGAAGCCCTTTACTGTTGGGGAAGAATTGATTTTGCCGGTCCTTGAAAAAGTGTTTCTGCGTGAAACTGGTCCCTGGTACAAAAAAGGTTGGGGACCACGGGCATAGTGGTTAGAGTGCAGTACTGCAGGCTACTTCTGCTGACTGCCAGAAGACTGCAATTTGGCAGTTCAAATCTCACCAGGCTGAAGGTTGACTCAGCCTTCCATCCTTCCAAGATGAATAAAATGAGAAACCAGATTGTTGGGGGCAATATGCTCTGTATATTGCCTCTGTAATATACATGGTTATTACAGACCATATATATATGGTTGACTCTGTAAACCACTTAGAGAGGGCTGTAAAGCACTGTGAAGTGGTATATAAGTCTATGTGCTATTGCTATCATGTCAGCTGAAGCGAGTCACAAATTTAACTGGAGCTTGTAAATAAGTTGCATGACTTAATGGTTGAATTCCTAAGAAGTAGGCCACAGGGACCTGCTGCTGCTTTTCATTTACAGTATGGAGACACTCAAAAACCCAGAACTGTTGAAATAGTAAACAGTCCTTTTGAAATGTATAGATTCTCCTTGGGAAAGAAGATCTTTGACCTCTCTTTATCTATAAAACTGATAGCTGAGCGTAGAAGATCAGCATGATTTGTTTCTAACACATTTTACTGTGAATAGTTTGAATTCTAAATTAGAATAACATGTTTTGATTTATTCTTTGTACTGCCTTAGTATTCAGTATGAGGATTTTTTTTAAATTGTGTATTTCTCACAGTAAAAGTTTTTAAGCTATGCATAGTGCACACTGCTCCTGAGCATTCAAGTTCATCTGCTTTGCTATTTTTGCCTCCTGTCTGTTTTTATTTTTCTTCTTTCGTCTGTTTGCTTTCTCTGCTTCTCTTTAACTTTGTTTTGCTTCAATTTTACATCATCTTTGCTTCTTCATATGGCTTTCTGCTTCTTGGAATGAGTGAAGATCGCATCAGGAGTGTCAGTGCACCAGTATTAGGTATTGTATACCTAACCCAACATTCTACCTTTATGCTAGAAATAAATACCTTTATTGAAAATACAAATTGCAGGGAGTTGCCTTTTTTAATTGTGATTTCTGATCCAGCAAGTGAAAACCACATATGGTCCTAATAGTACAAGACGTATGTTTAGAGAGCAACACAGGGGATTCTGTGGTTTTTAATGGATGCTGGGCATCCTTGAAATCTGTATTTTAGTACTTCAAAAGAAAACAAGTTTGGGAAAAATATTTAAAATGCATCTTATTTTTGCCATTAAGCCATGCAAAGCATAGCTTATGGGAAAACATTTTGGCTATTCCATGCCATAGGGAAGTCTGTTCATTTGAAAAAATATATTTTGCATCCATGTTACAAATCAGGCTATAATTACCAATATCCATCATGGGACACCGTGTTCAATTTATAATACAATCAGTGAAGCCTTCAGCTATCCCTTCATTGTTATAAATTAGGTAAGGGTAAAGTTATAGGTTTCCCTTATCCAGTTGTGTTGGACTCTAGGGGGCAGTGCTCATCTCCATTTCTGAGGGAGCCAACATTGTGGGAAGACATGTCCATGGCCAACAAGACTGTACACCAAATAAATTATGTACAATTATTTTTTCTACCCATAGAACACCAGTTTATACACTGCAGAGGATTCAGGCTTTTATTTTTGCAATGTCACCAAATATATATGAGCAGCTCTGAGTGATTTATACTTTGGGTTCCTGGAAGTTCATAGATCTCCTTTATATTTCACAGGAGCCCCTGGCCATGTGGACAACGCAACTTCAGAGGAATTTTCACCCTTGTCATCTAGAACAGATTCAGGTGCACAGTCTCTGTTATCTCCAGACAATAAAAAAAGTCCAAAAGGAATTAAAAAAATATGGGGAAAGTAAGTGTGCTTTTTTTCCCCCTCTCTATCTTGATTATTTATTTATTTTATGTTGATTTATATGCTCAGCACACATCATTGATAATGATTGATAATAATTGATAAAAAAATCACATAATAAAACAAAATGTAAAAGGAAAATCCAGGAAACAGAAGCAACATAATAGATTAATGAATCCACCTGAAGAAACATTAGAAACTGCCATATACCTGACATTAAAAATTCAGGTATTGTTGTGTAAATTTTGCTGCCTGTGTTTGAATTTCTGATGACTTGTCATTTTTAACAACTCCATAAAAGGATACGTCGAACTCAGTCTGGAAATTTCCCTGGAGACGATCTAGGTTTGGTTGAATTTCGAAGAGGTGGTCTCCGTGCAACAGCTGGACCTCGGTTATCTCGGTCAAAGGATACCAAGGGTCAAAAGAGGTACAAGATGGCTATTTATTTTTTGTGGCTAACTATTTGATTAAGTGTTTAAATTAACTGGATTTCATTTAACAGAGTTAAATTCACTCCGTAATGAAAAGCATTGTTTTACCATTATGTAGAGATTTTCAAATCAAGATTTATTTTCTAGAGGACCTAATTGGTAAATGTGTGGTGGGAATTGTACAGGATACGTTCAATTGTTTCGGAACCTCTATCAGTATTAATTCTTATTGACAAAGCTTCACTGTTGAGTGGGAAATTTTCTTTTTCCAGTTCTATTTGACTTCAGTTTCTGAAACAAGAATAAATTTTGCTTCTTTGCTTAACTTTATCAAATTGGACTTTGGTTGTTTGCAACCGAGTCATAGCAAATGACCAAAGAGCAAATTGATTTGCAATGGGATTAGCATGAAATGCTACAGCTGCTAAGCTTACCCAGCCTAAATGTCATATTGAAGCTATTGGGCTTCTATTTTTGTCCTGTTATATGGTTAGCTCATCTGTATGTTTCTGAGAAATATTGCAGTTTTATTAATATTCAAAAGCAAGTGACACATGGCAAATTTTCCTATTCTTGAAAACAAAAACCAACAGCAAAGAAGCAAAGATATGCTGGAAATTCTTTGATAGTATGAAGTGGGATTTCTCTGTACTCAGGTTTGGGGGTTAGGCTGTGTTCTGATTGGTTGGGGGGTTGGCTGTGTTCTGATTGGCTTGGGGTGTGTTCTGTGTTCTTTTCAGGTGGGGTCTTGGTTGTGCTCAGGTTAGTCAAGCCGCCCACCTGAACAGAACAACACCCCCAAGCCAATCAGAACACAGCCAAACCTCCCCAACCAATCAGACAACAGGCATATCCCCAACCAATGAGAAACACAACCCACCCAATCAGAACAGGCAGTCAACCCCACCGACAATCATAGTGCACACCGCTCCACTAGCAGTTAAAAGGAAGAAGCAGCTGCAAGCTCCACATTACTCCGAACAAGCACAGGGCCGAAGACACTAATCCTGAAGATGATGAATGAGACTTCAAGTCGAAACGTCGTGCCTAGATCTTCCAAAATTTTAATGACAGGAGAAAACACAAAGTAACCAAAGAACATACAATACAAGATATATGTAGGGGTGGGATGGATGTATATGTGTGTGTATGTGTGTGTTATTATATAAGTATCATACCGCTGTGTGTTTTCTCAGATATATGAGGTCGGTATTATTTTTTGTTTGATGCCCCGTCAGGAAATGGCTAGGGCCCTTTTTTGGGGGTGATTAAGTCCTCCCCCTTAGCATCTTCGGGAAGAGGAGCAGCGACGGCCGGGATGTTGACCTCAAAGCATTGGTGAGGCACTTTGGTATCGGGGTCAACGCAGGCAACACCATATCCGGGTGGTGCAACAAAAGTTACTCTCCTAACTAGGCAAGCCCCCCTACATCCTTATCATTTTGCATGTTTTAATATAAGGCCTTAATTTGGGGGGGAATGGGCTTAATTTCATTTCATGCCGTGTAAAACATGCTGGGACTTTCCTATTGGGGGAGGCCGTATTGTTGGAGAAACAGGGTATACTATCATATATATTCACATTTGTACTAATATATACATATTCACATGTACTGTATAGTATATTAGAATATTCACATGTGACTAGTATATAATATTAGGTATAGTATAGTAGTATATAATGTGCTGTTTAGTCTTCCTGTCGGGTATTTATCCCAACGATCATGTGTAGTTCTGTTATAAGTTGTAGCTCATTGTAGTTCTGTTTAAGGTTTTAGCCAACCCTTGTCAGGCAGAACCTCATCGTGCCATCATCAGGTCACTTCTGTAATGTTGCTGTTGGTTCACACAACACACACCAGGTTAGTAAGCGTTAGCACGTACGCTATTAGTAAGTATGATATATATATATATAGTATATATATTATATATAATTATATATGAGTGTACTAATTAACGATAATACTAGTTATAGGTACTTAAAGCGTGGAATCTCTGGTTATTCGGGTTTTTCTCCCGCGTAAATTGGCAAGTAATCTTAGGCAACGGTTTCGATGAAGTCTGCATTCATCATCTTCAGGCTTAGTTTTCTTCAGCTCTGTGCTTCTCAGAGTTAATGTGAGCTTGCAGCTGCTTTCTTCTGCTTTTAACTTGCTAGTGGGGGTGTGACTTTGATTGGGTGGGGGGTTTGGCTGTGTTCTGAATTTGGTAGGGGGGGTTGGCTGTGTTCTGAATTGGCTTGGGGTGTGTTTTCTGCTTTAGGGTGGGGGCCTGGCTGTGCTCGGTTAGTCTTAGTTGCTGGGGGATTGAGCTGGTGAGCTGTGATCTTGTTGGTTTGGCTTCGTGTTCGTGGTGTGCACACTTCATGGTGGGATGTCAGTTTGCTGTCTTGTATGGGTCAGAGGGGTTTTGAAGTGGGTAAAGTGGTGCAGCTGCAGTATGGCTTCTGGTTTTGTGGTCGTGTCTCTCTTCTGTGGGTGGGTGTTGAGTTTTTTTTCTGCGTGGAAGTGTGGGTGGGTAGCATCTGGGGTGTGGCACTTGTGGGTGTGGGCTCTGGTGTCATCTTTCATGTTAGGTACTCGTTTATTAATGAGGGCAGGTTTCCAATGGTTGGTAGGCGGGAGGTATCATCTATCGTTTGTTCATGCTGGGTGGGCGTTTTTTCTATCTCTATGGCTTTCTGATTATTCTGGTTGTTGAAGTGTTTGCGGTTTTGGCGATGTCTTCTGGTATTTAAAGTCAAATTTCAATGTCCTGGTGGCTTTGAGGTGTTGGAGCAGGGAGAGGTCAGTTCTTCCTTTTCTGATTGAGTTTTTTGGTGTTCTTTCATGCGTGCACTAATTCTTCTGTTAGTTTGTCCTATGTATGTTAGTGGCGCAGGCAGTGCAAGGGATTTAGTAAGTACTCCTTGGTTTTCCTAACCTCGATTTTGTCTTATATGGGTTTCTTGGATGGTGGATATTTTTCTGTTTGTTGCAAGCATGCTGTTTTTAAATGTTTGTGTTTTAGTTGG
>BHFT01060671.1:0-30750 GCA_004320025.1 Laticauda laticaudata
AATTCTTTGGTTGCTACCACTTCACTTTCAGTAAAATATGTCTTTTCTCTAAACTAAAGAGTCTAAGTATTTCTTTCTTGGATTTTGAATGGAGCTCCTCCTGACATAGACAGAATAGAATAGAATATTGGAATAAAAAATAGAATAGAGAATAGAATAGAATAGAATAGAATATTGGAATAAAGAATAGAGTAGAATAGAATATATTGGAATAAAGAATAGAATAAGAACAGAATAGAATAGAATAGAAAAGAACAGAAAGAACAGAATAGAAGTAAACAATAAGTAGTAATATTTCAGCATTTTACTTCATAATCCTAGGAACATACGGCATCAAAAGTGTAAATACTAATTATCTAATTCCTTTTATATCTGGTAGAATTCCACATCCATCCTTTTTTTCCCCTTCTAAATCACTGCTGTGGATTACATTAGGGAATGTTGGCAGAATCCTTTAAGAATTTTTCCTCTCTCCTTCTCTCAGTGCAGCATTTAATAAATTCTGACAAGTGGCAAATACTTTGTCTGTCGAATTTTTTTTGCCATAGTTAATTATACGACCATGCAGCTTTTTTTGTTCAGCTGATGGGGACATCCCTGGGCTGGGTCCTTGTGGTAATAGGGAAAAGGCAGAGAGCACAAGCATGACCTCTGCCTTAATTTTAAAATAGTTACTTTAAAAATATGATTTAAACTTTCGGTATTTTCTAAAGGCAGTAGCATTTCACCATGAGAGAGCATTTCACGGAGTCAGCCATTGGTGGCGCCATCTTGGATGACTGTTTATTAGAGGGAGCATCCCAGTCAAAATGGTGGCCAGGAGTTTGTAATCAAATCCTCACCCTTGTCATGGGTGCCTCCCCTGAAAATGTCCCTCCATGAGACATTTTCAGGGTAGAAAAGAAGTTTTCACTCCTTTAACCTCAAACTATCCACTATTGACCTCATCCCATTCCTAAACGGTCTGTAAGGGGCATGCATAAGTGCATCGTCGTGCCTACCATCCCTGTCCTATTGTCCCCATTTATTACATGGATAAAGGACATAAGAATGAGTACAAATATGAAATACCTATTATCTTGTAAGTGATTGACAAATCAAATAAAGAAAGCAAGAAATAGTCCTCTGTTAGCCTAACAAACTGGGGTTTGTGCATCATATACTGCAGCGTTACTGCATGTAGACAATCTTGGGTGTGTATGGAATTCATGTAAATTGGTTGTGCTTAAGATTCCTGCAAGATGAAGTGTTTAAAATTTACATTAAATTATAATTTAAAAGAAAACTTTTATAAATGATGTATCACTGGTATTTAACACCAGATACGGTAAGTTATCTAAGATGCATAATGGTATATTAAATTAATGTTGGAAGTGCAAAAGTAAAGAAGGGACTTTTTATCATTGATGGTGGACATGTGTCAAAGCAAGTGTGGTTCATATTTTAATACAGAACATTTTGAAAATGTAGATAAAGATGAAATCAGAAATTTTCCTTTTGGGACTAATGGAAAAAGACTTGGAGAAAAAAAAATTGAAACTTTGTTACTATATATATTGACAGTAGCAAGGCTATTGCATGCACAAAAATGGAAGGACACTTCAATTCCTACCATGCACAAATGATTGTAGAAGTGATGGAGTTGGCTGAAATGGCAAAATTGACTATTTTGATTAAAGAAAAGAATATAAATACTTTTGTTTCCACACTGAGACTGCTTCTGAACTTTGTGCTTGAATTGGTAAAGAATGAAACTTTGATTTTGGGTTTTACCAATCTAGACTGACAGATCCTTATAAGAATGGCTAGTTTATATCAGTATGAAAAAAACAAAAAGTTGTGACTTGATATTATGTTAATGCCCTATTTTACTGCAACAGAGAGCATTGGAAGTCAATACTTCTTTTTCTTAATCCTTCCTCACTTTTCTTCTCCTTGCTTTCTCCCCAGTGTTTTCCCATTTTCTTTCCTGTCTTGTATCTTATCTTACAAAATAAAAGGTTAACAATTCAAGATTCCTGCAGGTATTTTTGCATGAATGCAGCCAACCGAAACCATGTTTGAAAACTGCCACTAAATTCCATCCCAGACAGACAAGGGAGGGGAGGATGTGAACAACCCAAGTGATGACTGCAAATTATCCTTTGTCTCCCCCAGATGGACAATGACCAAACTGCCCCTTCTGACAGAAAAAGGAACATTGGTATAAAATGATGGCTAACCTGAAGTTTAAGAAATATGGAGATCGTTAATCCTGTTGAAGAGTTGAATGATCTAGTAACACCATCAATTGTGATTAATATGAAGAATAGAAAGGGTTCTGTCTCTTGGCATTATTTGCTGTGAATGTGCCACATCGTAAACATTAGTGGAGAATTAGAATGAAAGTCTTTCCTTTCTCACCGCAAACTCCTTATTATGTTTCTGATCTCCTTACTTGGTTTCCTGGACCTTAGAAAAGCCAGAACCTGGGGTGGGCTTCAGCCGGTTCTCACTGGTTCAAGTGAACCAGATGTTAATTTTACATCCGGTTTGGCGAATCGGTAGTTCCAATGGCCCTGCCTACCCTGCTCGACCCCTCCCAGGAGTCCCCACGTGGCCTATTTTGTATCCCAGGTAAGTGTAGGGGGTGTATGGAGCCCTGGGAGGTGGAAAATGGGCCCTCCACAGCCCTTTTTCGTTTCCAGGATGGTGCAGGAGGCTGACTAGGTCACACCCATCATGGCCATACCCACCCACCAATTGGACAGAGAACTGGTTGTTAAATTATTTGAAGCCCACCACTGGCCAGAACCTTATTGCCATCTAGATTCCATGGCTTCCTGGAAAATGCAGTGTCTGGTCTGACCTCCTAGGGGTGGGAAATGCCTGAAATATCAACCTTCCCAGGAGCTAATCAGTGGTAATGGTTCATTCATTTGCAGCATGGCCAGCTGGGGAATTCTGGGAGTTGAAGTCCATGTGTTCGTAAAGTTGCCAGGATTGAAAAACATTGGCTAGTCTGCCAGAGAAATTCTGCCTCTATCTATGACCCCAGGCCTTTGCCTCCTTTCCCCTTCCCTCCTTCTCTAAATATGAATCATTTTACCCAACGTTTTTATTACCCTGGGAACTGCTGTAAAACCTACAAACTTGAAATTTGGCACGTATGTTCCTCTTGGCTTCTACAGAACTGGTCCCCTGGTCCCCAAAAGGATGACGGCCACTTTTCTAGCACAATGAACACTGACTCAAGACGATTGCTCGAGATGGAGAAAGGGTACCCCCACCTATCCTCCTTTCATGTACCCTTTGGTGGGCGGGAGGAAACACTGCTCCCCTCTGGTAGTAGAATAGCTTGATCCTACCAGAAAAGGACATGGGGACACGGTGGTTAAGACAATGAGCTTGTTGATCAGAAAGGTTGGCAGTTCGGCGGTTTGAATCCCTAGCACCGCGTAACAATCAGCTCCGGTTCCTTGTCCCAGCTTCTGACAACCTAGCAGTTCGAAAGAAGTAAAAATGCAAGTGTCAACTCAAAAATATTTGTCTGGTCTTTTAGAGTTGACAGCAGAAAGGGAGTGGGGGAAGTAAAGCCTTCCTTAAATGCTTTCATTGATAATGGCTAGGCGGCTGAAGCTTCTGGCATGCAAGATTATTTCTGGAAAGCATGATTGATGACTCTTGGCTATAGATGTGTCCCATTGGAGAATGTACATCCAGCTTGTGGGGGGGGGGGGGCNCTGTGAGATGTGGCTAGAGACTCATGATTTGAATGGAAGTGGATGTCGGAGTCCTGAGTAGAAAAATTGAGACCACTTTGGTGGGAAGGTCACAGTGCTCCGTACACCTTAGAAGGCATTTAGTCATGCCAGCCACATGACCACGGAGACATCTTCAGATGGTGCTGGCTCTCCGGCTTTGTAACGGAGATGAGCACCACCCCATAGAGCCTAGCATGTATGTGCAGGGGGAACCTTTATCTTTACCTCTATCTTACCAGAAGAACACCCCAAAAAAGACACAAACATCTGTTTTATTAACAGGGAATTTTATTGATTGTTTAAACCTGTTTTATATATATATATATAAACAATAAATTAAATAAAGTAAAAATATTAAATAACAAGAGAGGGTGCCAGCCCCATACAAATTATCTGTTCATGGAATAAAAGAATATTATAAAAAGCTAATACTATATTTACTAAACAAATAAATCACCGAACTATACATTAAACATTTTTACATCACTACTCATGTTGATCCAATTCCAGCCTTGTTCAGGTCATATTCAGAGATGGTAGATACATTAGGAAAATGGGACCTTTATGGAATTATCCCTGAGAATACATTTTGATCTTAAAACTGCAGGCATATCTGCTTTTTGCTATTAATCATTAATCATTTTGCTATTGCTCATAATTTTATCAAAGACTTCTGAGCATCCCATTACATTTCCAATATTCCATCTCTTCAAGGACTATTTCACTCTTTAGCTCAGCTGAGTTGATGTTTTATTTTGTGCCTCATGCTACTGAACATTGGTGGAATTTGACACGTAATAAAATGTACCCACTTTGCCACTCAACAATTACAGTCGGACCTGTCATCAAGAATAGGACCAAGGGACCACAGAAGTTTCTAGAAGACCAAGATGGAGGATGCTGAAGTACAATGACAATTTAACCACACTGAATGCAGCACTCTTTGTCTCGTGAATTTATAGCAGGGAAATGTATCTCTAAACATTACAATTTCAATTTTTTCCTCTAACACTTGCTTCCTAGGGATTTTAAACAAAATGTCTAATGCATTTCTGACCTTTTAAAACAAAAGTAATACCAGAAATAATTTGAGTCAAGTTCAAAACATTTATCAATCATAGCTCCAATTCATTTCAACTGAAGCACTTTCTGATGCCTCCATTTTTTTAAATTCTTGAGACATTCTGCTAACTGTCTTACTGAGCAGAAATGGCCTAGCCAAAGTTATCTATGGACCTAAAAACTTTCTACTATTTTAGAAAAGAAGGGCCTGCTTGCTTAGAGCAATAATTGCAGACTCTAATCTTGGAGTTTTAATAATGTCATCAGGAATTCCCAATTTTTTTTTTAATCACACTGCAATTATTTCAAATTGTACATGGCACAAAAACTTGAGGATGTAAAAATATTCCTGGGTGGGCCCAGATCCCAAATGGATCATTTGCTTAAAACTTTATTATTATCTCCACCATAGTTGGGAAGATGCTAACAAACAAGTGCCAAGACTGGTGCCCATGTAAAATACAACTAGAGTGAAATCTATCAGTAATTTTTAATGTATCGTCATATCTACACTATTATTTTCATAGAAACTGGAATGTTAATAAGTACCGAGGAACGATTGCATATTTAACCTCAATATTGCATCAGATTGCATTTTCATTTTTTTTTTAAAAAAATGGCAGTTCAAAAGGCAGCAAAATAATATTAAGCAAATATCAACGTGGCAGTGCAACCCCAGTTAAAAGTCTTTTAAATTTCATTCAACACTGTAACATTTTAAAATAACATCAAATTGTACATTTCTGTACAATGGCACCAGCTATTAGTAAGTTATCGATTTTAAAACCTTAATAAAATATTTTTTTAAAAAACCCCACTAAAATTATATAACACCAACTCTTCTGGTGGGACATGATTTAAATCCCACTTAAATGTTTTTTTTGTGAGTTAAGTAGGGTGGTTTGGCGTGGGATAGTTTTTGTATTGTTCCCAGCAATGGCTTGAGCGCCTCTCCCTCCAAGAGATACATTGCCCAAACTTTAACAAATGATTCCCACAAGCCCTTGAGAAGAACCATCAACTCCAACGCAGGGCTTGGCATTTCAACACCTGAAAAGACTTGGCTCAAATCCCACGGATCTGACATCATGGTTGACACCAAGCAAAGGAAAACACCCCCCCACCTTCCCTTTTCATTTTGGAGGGTATAAACTTTTGAAATGGATTCTGTTCATGTTAGCGTTAATCCAAGGGATGTATCTGCTGACTCTGGTGTACACGCCGGGCTTCTTTTCCTTCGCACAGCCATCTCCCCAGCTGACAATCCCATAGAGAACCATCCTGCCATTGGACATGCAGATGAGGGGACCACCTGAATCTCCCTGGAAAAACCAAGCAAGATGGAAGGTTATCAGCAAGGGAAGGTAGCATCGTTTGAAAGTACAATTTCAGTTGGGGTCTCTTGTGTTCACAGCAGTGACTTTGTTGTGGCCTGTCGGCCGCCGGCCCCTCTGGCAGCCAAATCAGATGAGGAGGAGGTGTGGAAGTCAGGTTGCATCAAGGCAACCTGAGAGCTCTGAGGGGGAAGAAGGAAATGGAGCTGTGTGAGAGAGGGGGGGGGAAGGCTGGGCCATCCATCAGCCCTCAGATGGAGAGGCAACAGCCCCCAGGTGTGGAGGAGGCTGATGAGGAAGAGGAGGAACAGCTGGTCCAGTGTCTGATATGTAGATGCTCAGAAGGCAGAGGAGAGGAGAGCAGTGGAAATCTATGGGCCGGTTCTTGGGATGGAACAGTCACTGCTACTAATGAAGCCCCACCCTAGCTCTGGGGATAAAAGGCCCGGTGAAGATGTGACAGACAACTATTTAACTCCCTGCTGTGTGAGAGAGACTTTTTGCAAAGGCTGCTGGTACTCCTAATAAAGGGAACATTTATTTAACTACAGGGGGTTTGCCGTGTTTGGGAGCCGGGTCAGAATGGACTTGTTTTCTTCAGGGACAGGAAGAAGCAGTGGCAGCTTCGCCCCTAACATCAAGGATCTCATCTTTACCAGATCCCTGAGATCCACGGGAAAAAACAGCCCAGCGGAAACCACAACAGAGACAACTTGAGTCTTGCCAAGTCGTAGCTGCCCAACTTGGAGGCCCAGTCACAAAACAATGTATGAGAAGCCAGCTGACAAAGGGGCCTCTAGACCCTTTTGGGCCCCTTGCTTCTTTCTGGGCATTTCTAACCAAGCATCATGCTGTGGCCTCTCACTTTTTCTGTTTTGCAAGCAGGCTTATGCTGATGAGTGACACCATGGAAAGAACCATTAATACTCAAAGATGCAGTTCAGTTTTGCAGCACACCAACTGTGTCTCATGTTTAAATCAGGAAGTAAAGAGGGGAGGGGCAGAACTTGTTCCCTGATGAAAAGTTTCTGCATGCACACTCCTGTCCATGGATGACCTTCAACCAACATGCTCAGTGTTAAAAGCCTGCTTAGCAAATCCTCGCTGCTTGTCCAAACAAGTAGAGATAGTCCCATGATACAACTGAGCCCAAAATTTCCATTGCTAAGCAAGACAGCGGTTAAGCAAATTTTGCCCCATTTTATGAGCTTTCTTTGCCACTGTTGCTAAGTGAATCAGTTAGTAACACAGTTACTAAGTGGAATTTGGTTTCCCCACTGACTTTGTCTCCTGAAAGTGGATCATATGAACTGAGGATGTGACAACCCTCATAAATATATGCCAGTGGCCAAGCATCCGAATTTTGAACATATGACCCGGGAGAACAGTTGTGTGAAAAAGGGTCATGTCACTTTCTTCAGGGCCACTGTAACTTCGAGTGGTCACTAAGAGACAGTTATAAGCCAAGAACTATCTGAATTATCCAGGCAAAGAAACCATATTGAAGAGCCTGAATGGCACAGTAGTTAGAGTGCAGTATTGCAGGCTACTTCTGCTGCCTGCCAGCTGCCTGCAACTTGGCAGATCAGTTCCCATCAGGCTCAAGGTGGACTCAGCCTTCCATCCTTCCAAGGTGGGTAAAGTGAGGACCCCAGATTGTTGGGGGCAATTGGCTGACTCTGTAAGCCGCTTAGAGAGGGCTGTAAAGCACTGTGAAGTTGTATATAAGTCAGTATATAAGTTTAAGTGTCCTTCCTTCCTTCCTTCCTTCCTTCCTTCCTTCCTTCCTTCCTTCCTTCCTTCCTTCCTTCCTTCCTTCCTTCCTTCCTTCCTTCCTTCCTTCCTTCCTTCCTTCTAAAAGTTGACTCAGCCTTCTATCCTTCCGATGTGGATAAAACAAGGACCCAGATTGTTGGGGGCAACATGTTGACTGTACACTGTTTAGAGAGGACTGTAAAGCATTATAAAAGCAGTATATAAGTCTAAGGGCTATTGCTATTGAGCATTGACTCAGCCTTCCATCCTTCCAAGGTGGGAAAATGAGGACCCAGATTGTTTGGGGAAATTGGCTGACTCTGTAAGCTGCTTAGAGAGGGCTGGAAAGCACTGTGAAGTGGTATATTGCACAACATTCTTGGAGACTCTTTCCATCCTGCTCACAATCTTTGTGAACTGTTGCCTTCTGACAGAAGATACAGAACAATTAAAATTTGGACCACACGTTTTCTGAACAGTTTTTATCCCAGAGCTATAATTGCATTTAACAATGAACTTAAGGACCACCATCAGTGAGCTATTGGACATTGTTACTTGGTCTGCTGTGTGGATGTTTGTGTGTTTTTAAGGGGTAGGGAACTTGGTGGGTGGGGAGGTGTTTGAGGATTGTCAGGTGTGTGGGCATGTTGAGTCTGGTCTCTGGGTGTTATGTGAGTTCCATTATATGTGTATACTGTGTATATTTGAACAATGACAATAAAGTAATAAATAAATAAAAAGGTGCCATTACTATTAATGTGTTGACTGGGTCTACCCAATGTGCTAAGCAATAGTTGAGGGTTGATGATATATTGTGACATAATGTTCCACCCATCTCAGATTAGGCAAGCTTAGTGTATTACACAGACTCAAGTCTTCTCTGCGTAGCCCTCTTCACACCAGAGTATTCTGTAGTTACCAAGTGTGTAAATGACCCCTAAACAAACTTACACTGCAGGAATCAGCCTTCCATTCTGAGTCTGAAGCGCAGAGCATGTTCTCGTTCACCTTGTGACCCTTGTAGTATCCTTTACATATGGACTGGGGTATTAATTGTACACTAGCTGATTTCAGAACTCGTGAGTAGTAAATGGCAGCTGTAGACAAAAAACAGATAAAACCGGTCACCCTGTTCTACGTATAATTGAAAAAAAAAAAAAATGAAGTTCCTTTTGTCTTCCCTCACTCCGAAAGGTGTTGCCAAACCTTGTTTGTAGCCCACATTCCAACCACATCGGCAGAGTCTATTCTTCACAATTTGAGGCTTTGCAAAGTTGGAACTGCAAATATGGTCCAGGGAATCAAAATAGGGGCCATAATTACTTGGTCAAAGCTCCACCCATTTTCCATGCATCACATATAAAAATAGGTGGAGCCTCAACCATACTCTGGTGGCCACCATCTTGTCTGGTTTTTTTCCCCATACTCCGAGATGCCTGAAGGAAGGAAGGAAAAACCACCCACTTACTTTTGCTTTGTTTTCCATAGCCAGAAACTTCACAGTGGGAATGGTCTCTCAGCATTAAATTCTCCGAGGGCAAACAGATGGTTTTGACAATAGCCGACTCTTTCGCACATTGTCCAGAAGATGACCTGATCTTCATAAGGGCTAAAAGAAGAGAGAAGAATTAAAAATGAATAGAGCAAAACTGTAAAAAGTTGCCTTCAATTATTCATCCAACAAAACCTAATTTGTATTTAATGCTACTCATTCTAATCACTTTTCCAAATAATTTAATGTGTTTTAGTCTGCATGTGTATTAACTCACATTTATCTGTTGATAAATTTATTTCCAAAGTTAATTTATAAAATCCAAATCTTTGGTCTTTCCCAGCCTCCAAACAATCATTTTAGATTTAATCTCAGCTAGAAAATATACCATAGTTTTCAAATAGTTCTGTTTTCTTTACTCAGTCCAGGAAATAAATATTAATCAATTAGCATTAATCCCCATTGGATATCAGTCACACTGGACTCAAATTAGCTGGATTCGTACTTAATACAATGAACCAATGGGACTTTTGTTAACTTAAATATCACTCACTTCGGTAGCCCTATGCTAAGTCTAGCAAATTTAGAACTAAATACATATGCAACAACATTTCTCCCTCATTTATACCTAACTGAACTGTGAATCAAAGTTTCTGCACACAGATCACAAACCAGAGCTAAGATAGCAATCAAATTAATCCTGAATGATTGGTTTCTGCCTAACTCTAGTCTCCTTAAATATTAAACTGATCTCTTTTAACCAGGGTTGGGCCTCAAAAAATGTAGCAACTGGTTCTCTGCCTGATAGAAGATAGAAGAAAGATGGGCATGGCCATGGTGGGCATGGCCTACTCTGCCTCCTGCACCATGGTGGTGGTTTCCTCCTTCGCAGGGTCCAGAGGCCCTCTGGAGTTTTTCGCCCTCCCTGAGCTCTGTGTGGGCCCTACACTTACCTGGGATACAAAACTGGCCATGTGGAGACTCCTGGGAAGGGTGGGTAGGGGCGGGGGGTGCTCTCCTGGAGTCTCCAAGGGTGGGATTTACCAGTTTGCCAAACTGGACATAAAATTAGCAACCGGTTCACGTGAACCGGTGTGAACCGGTAGCCGTTCACTCCCTGCTTTTAACTTTCTACACATACACTCTTTCCAGAAAAAAGAGAGTTTGACTATACTGATATTAATGTTAATATTCTCAAAAAAATATAGCGAATAAACACCTCACTGGCTTGGAGAAAAAGGGAAGAGTTCATTTGTATTCACACTTTTTCCAAACCGTTATTTGTTGTCACCATCCCCCCATATTGTATTTCAGCATGAGAATCAAATCAGAAAGTTTTGTGCTGGGCAGGAAGACAATGCAAAAGGTCACTCACCGATATCATTGTTATAATCTCTGTTTTGTTGCGAATACGCCTCGTGAATGATGAGCCTCTCCACGCTAAATTCTTGATCATTTGCATTGCTCGCATTTGTTGCAGATCTCCCAAGCCTAACTATGAGCCTGGATGTATCAGAACCACTAAAAAAAGGCAAATAGGGTATAGCTGTAAATTTCAGAGAGAATTTGAACCAAGCAATTTCATCCTGTCTTTGTTTACTTGTTAAACTTTTATAATTATTTGACTCATTGCATTCTTTGCACAGACCCACAAAGCGCTTCATAAAATTCAGCTAAGTCATTTCTAGCTGTCCTTGTGTTTAAAGTGGTCCTTGCCCCATTTTTCCATCTCCATCCAAAGTCAACCTCAAGAAGCACAAAATCTGTTTGGTTTTTTTTGTTGGTTTGTTTTTCAACCTGGGGGACAATTTCTTTTTTAACATTAATTGGGAACAGAGCAGTGCTAAAATTGCTACCGGTTTGGTGGAACTGGTAGTAAAAAAAGCTCTGATGATCAGCAGAAAGGAGAAAGAAGAGAAAAGTGCACGATCAGGCCTCCCACTTGCCCCTGTGCTTTTCTTTTCTTTATTCTCTTAGCTGATTGGCATGGCAGAGCCTCAACTGGTGTTTGGAAAGCTGCGCATGCATGTTAGGTGCACGCACACATGAAGTGCATCATCACCAAACCAGTAGGGATACTGACAGAATCACACCCCTGGAACAGAGACATGGAAACAGGATACAGAGCAGGACTGGGGCTGCTAATTCAAGGAGGGTTATAGAGCAGGAGTCTCCAACCCCGGCAACTTTAAGACTAGTGGATTTCAACTCCCAGAATTCTGGGAGTTGAAGTCCACCAGTCTTAAAAGTTGCCAAGGTTGGAGACCCCTGGTATAGAGCACCTGATCTTATCTGGGCTCTGAAACTGAGCAGGTCCAGCCAGATTAGTCTATGGAAAGGAGATCAGAGAAAGGATAAAGATCAAACTGGGTATTAGGAAAACATCCCAGAAGATAAGAACAAATCACTTCCATGCAGTTGCTAAGAGATTGTCAGAAACTGAACTCCACTTGAAGGAGACTTCACTTTCCAAGTGAATACAGAATTAACAACATAAGCTGTGGTCGTAAGTCTATGTTTGGGAGAGTAGGTCTTCCCTAATTTTATAAAGGTAATTACTTCTGCATAAGCCCAGGATATTATTTTATATCAATCAGAGGACTACCCTCCTTTCACTGATGTAGAAGCTGACAGAGTCCAGAAAATTGACTTGGCAATGAAGATGAGGCAAATGATGTTTGGGTGGGGTACATGCAGAGGTGGTATTCAGCAGGTTCTGACCAGTTCTGGAGAAATCCCACCTCTGACTACCCCACCCCCGCCTCCCATTGAGTCCCAGCTGATTGGCTGGGTCTTCTTGTGTTGCCCTGCCAAGGAAAATGGAGCTGGAAAGCAGGTTAGTGGGGTGGGGAGGGAATGGGGATTTTGCAGTAACCTTCCGCTAGAGTGGGGTGGGAATCAGAGGCAGTATTCAGCAGGTTCTGACCAGTTCTGGAGAACTGGTTGCGGAAATTTTGAGTAATTCAGAGAACCACCAAATCCCACCTCTGACTGGCTCTGACCCCATCTCTTCTCTGCCTCCCATTGAGTCCCAGCTGATCAGCTGGGTCTTCTTTTGTTGGCCTGCACAGGAGAACGCAGCTGGAAAGCAGGTTAGTGGGGTGGGGAGGGAATGGGGATTTTGCAATAAGCTTCCTCTAGAAGTAGAGAGGGAATGGAGATTTTGTAGTATCCTTCCCCTACCACACCCACCAAGCCATGCTACGCCCACCAAACCATGCACACAGAACCGGTAGTAAAAAAAATTGAACCCCACCACTGGGTACGTACATGCCCGAGAAGCAATGTGCTGCTGTAAGGACCCAGCAGGGGTCAATGAGGCTGCCACCACAAAAAAACTGGTTCCCTCTGGAGTGGAAGATGCTGGCTATCCAAGGCTGGGATTCAATAGGGGCCGTCAGGCCACCCACAATCTTGAAGTTCCTGCTTAAGTGCCTCTGACCACACGTCCTGCCTATGAAACAAAAGAAAACAACAAAACATTGCTAAAAGGCGTGGTCCAGTGACCACAGGCAAGCCTTCTGCCCTTGTCACATTACACACAAAACACTAGATTCTCCATCATGGGAAATTTCCTCCAAAAGGGCTTATTTTACTAAAACAGATTCTCAGCTAGTCAAATGTTAGCAAAAACCATTCCCCTGCTCTGTATCATTTGAGACTACAAAATGAGAAGGGGCCTCCACCAAACAAAAAACCTTGCATATTAGGGAAGAAACCTAGCAGGTTGGTTAGGGAGGAGGTTGAAAGAGGAGTATGTTTGTACAAATATTTTTGCACCTTTCTGCAAAGGCTTTTTAGAAATTGAGAAGACACAAAGGTTACGAAGATGTTTGAGCTTGACAACACCTGGAAGCAATATGCTTGCCCTTCCTTGGGACCAGTTCCATTCTCTTTTACCTCTCAGTTATGGGGATATCTGTGCCCCTCCAGCTGATTCACAACTGAAATTCTCCCAGCTCCCCCTGTTGAGTTTGCAGGAGGTCCAGCTGAAGATCACTTGAAGATCCACGATGCACACACAACCTCTCTTTTAGATAAAGCTCCCATTGCCCAGACTTGCAAATTGGGTTAAAATGGGCTAAAAGGGGCTTGGCAAAGAGAAACTCTCTGGACAATGGATAAGCTATGGAGAAAACCTCCCTCTCACTCTGGGAACACTTTAAGCTCCTGTAAATGTAGTCCTGGTCAAAAGGGTCCAGCAGAGATTATACTACCTGAGACTTCTCAGGAAACAAATGAACGGAAAACTGCTGCTGACCTTCTACCGCTGCACCATAGAGAGCATTTTAACTTACTGCACTTCTGTATGGTTTGCCAATTGCACACGGGCAGATAGGAAAGCACTCCAGAGGGTTAATGTCATTGCCCAGAAGTTTGTTGGCTGCCCTCTCCCCTCTTTGGAAGAGCTTTATAGCTCCCGCTGCCTTAAGGAAGTTCAAAATATCCTTAAAGATCCATCTCATCCTGGGCACCCTTTTTTTTTGAAGTATTACTAACTGGGAGATGGTACAGGACAATAAAAACAAGGACAAATAGGCTGAAAAATAGCTTCTATCCTAGGGCAGTAACTCTACTGAATTCTACTGTATAGTGTAATATTAATGCAATATCACGTTTTCAGTTCAATTGCATAGAATGTGAAGGATGTGTGTTTGTGGTTTATTTTTATAGTTATAACGTACACTGAAGTTGGCATTTAATTTCTTTTGTATGGAGTACAATGACAGTAAAGTAAATTAAACTAAACTAAACAAACCACTTAAAAATGAACCGGCCTAAGACTTCCATCACTTCTGCACTACAGTAGAACATCTTACAAACATTTTTAAAAAGCAATTGTCAAACAGGACTTTCTGATTCTCACAATAACATTTGGGTCCTCTGTAATATAGCGTACTTTGATTTTAAGAGGGGCACATTTATCTTTTTTTTTTTGCTTTGTTTTTCACATACTTAGCTATTTTCGTGAAGGTGTCAAGTTGGATTTATAGAATTTAATAATATTTAAAAGTTTACCTTATAGCCTATTGTTTTTCTCTGTGCATTTTTCTAAATGTCCACATTTTCATTGCATTTTTGCCCACCAAATATAATATATAAATAAAAGTTCTTCATCTAATGCAAAATATATATATATGGTATGGCAAGCTGACTTCATGTGAATGTAATTAACATCTCTTCCATCTCCCATTTTGGGTCTCATCATATCTATATAACAACTTACTGTTTTGACATGTGGGTATGTCACAAGATGTCACAGATGTGAGATATCCCTTCCGAACATAGCACCATGGCTTCGAACGGCCGTCTGGATTCCTAGAAAACCATAAAGCATCTTCATAAGGATTAACCCTCGGAAAGATCAAAAATGACCTCTATGTGTCAGTGTTCCAGCAAAACTCCATTCCAATCGTAACTCCAAGACAAATATATCTCAAAAGTACCTTTATTAGAATAGCACCTGGCACATCTGTGGAATCCCAAATCTAAAAGTTTTTGGGCATTCCACAGTTCCCCAAACTACAAATCCATCCTTCCCCCTTGGTCATCACATGCCCCAATCACCATCTGTCCAAAGGTAAGATCCTTTCATTTCATCCTGCATTATACTCAATGACCTTGAACTAACGAAAGAATTTTATTTTGTCTACTTAGAGCTACTTAATTGAAATCAACCCCCTCCCACTTTCTCAGGCGTTGTGGCAGCGTGCGATATGGCTTCCAAAGCTGACACTAAGATTCATTTTAAAGGTTCCTTACAGCATTAACCCTGCAAGAACTTCATATAATCATTTGACAATGATTCCGGAGCCTTCTGACAAAGAACTTTTGATTGATGGCATGTTGCTGCAGCCAAAAGTCCTTCTCTTATTCAGCTGATAGAGACAAAGTTAGCCTTGTTACCTGGCCACCTTAAAGAGACTGTGTCAAAGAAGGAGGGTGGAAGGAGTTCTTCAAAAGTTTGAGAAGAATATATCTGCATATGTCTCTCACCAGAGTTGCAGAATTTGTATCATTGCTTTTATTCATGCAAAACGTCAGAAGCAAGAGTGGGTTATAACCGGTTCTCCCCGGTTTGGGTGAAGCAGTAGCTAACTTTTTCCATTTTAATTGCTGGTTTGGGAAACTGGCGAATCTGACACCTGGATGGTCCCACCCACCTCACCTCGCCCCTCCCAGGAGTTTGTTTTGGATTGGTACAGGGCCTGTGTGCAGCCTCTGGGAGGGTGAAAAACGGGCCTCCCTGAGGCTCTGGAAGGACCTCTGGAACACTCCAGATGGCTCCGAAGCCCAGGAAAGCCGTTTTCACCCTCCCGTAGGCTCATGGAAAGCCTCCGGAGCCCAGGGAGGGCAAAAACACCCCCCCCAGGCCGTGGTACAGAAGGCCAACTAGGCCATACCCACCATGGCCATGCCCACCTAGCAACTGGGCAGAGAACCAGTTGCTAAAATTTTTGAAGCCCACTCCAATCAGAAGGCACCATTCAAATGTGTAGTTGGGAATATGGAAGGCAGAAAATATGACTCTGGTTGCAAATCGATGACACACTAACATTATTACCTGCAATAGTTGTGTCTGCCTAAACCAAGCTCCAGCGAATTTTCCATGTGCGCATTGTAGGGCCGCCTCTTGACTAAGTGGGAGTCCCAAGACAGACACCTTTCCTCATTCTCGTTCTTTGACTCAGTCCCTCTGTAGTCGGTGCCATCCCCAGTGTAACATTTGGTTTCAACATCTGAAGGAAAAGGGAAGAGTCAATGCTGAGTCATGACTGAGAGAAGAGTGCGGATTTCGGAACCTGCACAAGGAAGCTTCAATTTCCTCCCTTTAGGTCATTGTAACAGTCTCCTCCAGCCTCAAGAGGCTTGTGCAACCACAAAGGAAGGTGCAGAAGGACCGTGTGAAAGTACAAAGATGTGTATCTGAATGCCAGATTATCTGATCCAACCAGTTCCCCAACTGAAGAAATTGTGAAGTACCTATCTCACAGTGATCTCCATCATATCCTTCAGGACACAAGCAGGACTTAATTTGAGAAAACAGAACATAAGTCAAGCAAGTTCCTCCATTCAAACAGCCACAACCTGTAATCAGATATTTGAAAAAAAAAATCATTTTTATTAAAACATACATATGTAGTATGTGTTATGTACACTAGGGATTTAGTGCAGGGGTGTCAAACTCAAGGCCTGCAGGCCGGATCCGGTTTATGGGGTGCTTGGATCTAGGCCACAGGGTTGCACTGGAAACAGTGAAGGACCAGCTCATGTGCCTCCGCCAGTGAAAAGGGAGCTCTGGAGAACTGCGGGCAGCCCTCCCGAGCTCCATTTTTGGCTGCGACAGCCTCCTGCGGCCCTCTGGCAATGAAAATGGAGCTTTCCTCAGCAAAAGGAAGCTAATTCAACGTCCTGCAGTCCAGGCTCTCCTGGGCTCTGTTTTTGCTGACAGAGGGCTACAGGAGGCCGTCGCAGCCAAAAACGGAGCTCGGGAGGGCTGCGTGTGAACTGCAGGATGTTGAGCTTGCCACACCCAGCCGAGCCACGCACACTCCCTCCCCCCCCCCGAGGTCAACTACAACCCTGATTTGGCCCTCAATGAAATCAAGTTTGACATCCCTGATTTAGTGGACCCAAACTGTGAAAGTTGCTGGTCCTTAAAGGTTAAGGACCAAACACGTGGTGACAATTTGCAATTTGCTACTTGGCCAAACCATAGCAGTCTTTAGAGTTAACAAAAAGGAGAAAAGTTTATTTACCTTTGTAGTCATATTTAAGTTTCTTTGGCAGCTTCTGTTGTCTCTGCCAACGATAAGTCTAAAATAAAACAACATCCATAAATACACACATACATGGATCAATATATTAACAACTATTTTCTTATTTGATCCAGCTACAAAACAGGATTTTGTTTTTCCTCATGAAAACTCTGGATCCCGTTTATTTTCTCCAGTGAGAATAATTCAGGGAGAGTTACTGGTAGATGTTAGCATATATGCCCTTCCAAACATCGATTTTCCCCAATGGCACTATTAATGTAAAAGGGAAAACAATGACCGCCGACTGATGGAGAAATCAAATTAAACTGTATTTAAGTCATGTAATCAATTAAAATTTATTTGATTGAATGTAGCTCCTCACAAAAAATTGGTACAGTTCTCTGCTCGAAAAGAAAGCTATGGGTTCTAAAACATCTAGATGGTTTTTTTTTAAAGACAGAGATGAAGGGGAAAGAACAAACTGAATATTGTATGAATTGGAATTATTTTATAGAAGGTTAGAGAATAAAAACGGAAGTTAGAATTAAAAGAAGGAGATCAGTGAAATATAGAAAATATGTCAAGACAGAGATGTAAACAATACAATTATTGTTAATATTATGACCATTAGGATTATGTTTAATATTATTATTATATTCTTATTAGATGATATGTTAAGAGGGAAAAATGAATAGGTTTATTAGTTTCAATACTACTATTGTAAGATTAGAAAATCAGTATCAGTGTAATAAATATTGCTGTAAATTTTGATTGTTATTGCAGATATTTATTCCCAGACAACACACCGTTTAATGGAAGATGGAATGTTCATATCTATCGATATCTATCTATCTATCTATCTATCTATCTATCTATCTATCTATCTATCTATCTATCTATCTATCTATCTATCTATCTATCTATCTATCTATCTATCTATCTATCTACCTATCTGCTTCTGTTTATCATCTATCTATCTATCTATCTATCTATCTATCTATCTATCTATCTATCTATCTATCTGGGTTCTAAAACATCTGGACGTTTTTTTTAAGACACAGCAGCAAACCGTAGGCAGCAGTCACAAATGCATCTACAAGGATGTCCAAATACTAAAATAATTTCGTGACCCATGTAGAGCAAAGCTGGGCATTTTATAGTTCCCTGGGCCACATCTGGCTTTCCCTGTCCAGCCCATGTGAATAGCTTTTATTTTGAAGGCAACTGTTATTTTTTCCCCCAATTTATGTATGTCCATGCGTGCATCTTCCCAGGCCTGTTGGTTTGACCCTCCACAATAGTTTCAGTTTCTCATGTAGTCCCTTGGGAATATAAATTGCTCCCTTCCTTTCCCCCCAGGGACCTAGAGGTTTCTCCTACATCCTTATAGTGATTAGATGACCTGCCTTCAGGGGTGTACCAAGGATATGGTTAAGAGAGAAAAAAAGCCAATATGGCAGCTGCAAAGATATAATTAAAGCTCAGCTTGTTTTGATGTATGGGAAGAACATCAATCAAACCATTACAGCAACTGACTTGAATTTTTTTTACCACCTGCTGAGGATAACCCTGTCCTGATATTATCAGCAAGACTGTCATGGCCCTGTCGAAGTCTGAATCTGAGGAAGAAGCTGAACAGCTGACAGGGAGTGGGAGTGTACCTTTGTTGGCTGTGGAAGAAACTGGGGAAGGGCAAAGTCCGGCTGCACAGAGCAGGAGAGAGGTAGAACAAAGGAGAGGGGGTTTGGAGGAAGACCCACCCCCTCTTTATCCTAGGGCACAGAGGGAGGAATGGAGAAGAGAGCAACATGGGTTGCATGGCTTATGGGGGAGAAAAAGGCCCTGATTCCCTTCATTAGCCACAGCTGGGAACACAGTGTATAAGAAAGGCAGGCTGCGTGTGGCAGGCTGCTGGGAGCAAACTTGACTTTAATCCTGTGTTGACATGACTTATCTGTGTTCCCGGAATCTTCCCAACCGTGTGAGTTTTGCCATGCCTTCAAGTCTGAAATTCTTGCTCCTGCCCTGCCAAACTAATTACTTCAGTTTGGCTTGTTTGGACTTTAAGTTACAGTTTGTGTTGACCATGTTTTGGGCTTAATTTTCTGCAGTCAAAGGCTGTTCCCGGGAGAGTTTTTCTCCAGCCAGAAGGTAACCTGGACATTGGGGACAAAGTTGGAGATAATAAAGGGACTCTTATTGATTATCTGTGTTGCCTTTGTGCCATGCCCTGGGTCATCACAAAGACATTCCCTAAATTACTCTACAAAGAGCAGGTCAAGGGACTAAGAAAGGAAGGCCAGAAGAATCAAAAGCCTAGAGTCTAGTATTTGGGGAAATATGCAGAATATATAAAAAGGAGTCACCCAAGACCAGAAGGAGCAAAAACCAAAATGCTGAGGTCACTTACTGCTTTAGAATAAACCCATAACATGGGTAGCTCAGTTACAAGTGCCAACTCACTAATACATCATCAGACAAAACGTTGTCTATGTCGACATGTGAAAAGCATAAGGAAGCAATGAAAAAAGGGCTAAAAATACGTTTGGATCATGGGTAGGAGTGGAAGTATCACGTTTATGCTCAAAAATGGAAGTAAATCCCAGCCATTGTCAGTTGTATCACTGGAATGTACCACTGGAGGGTTGCACAACCTACCGAAGCTGCCATCCCTGCAACGAATGCGCTCAGCATGACAAAGACGATGGCTAGCGGATTCATCTTGTTAGGCAACAGGTTCCTATTTGCAGTGACTTTGCTTCTTCTTTTTTGCTTTGGACTCTGAAGAAAGAAAAGAAGAAATTTGTCATTTAGGGCAACTCTTGGCTAAACACTTTTGTCTCCATTCCCAGTTTTGGGGACCGATGGAGTGGTTGACTCAGTACGTCTTTCCTCTTTAACCATTTTGAACTTTATGAATTAGAGACTGTGGGAATATTAGATCATTATATTAGTGTCATTAAGGGAAGTACACCAATATATTCTTTATGAATTTCCTCCTTGGTACCTATCGAATCTTGTGTTTTCACTTCTCTCATTGGACACCTGAACAAAAAGCAAGATGTAAACATACTAGGAAACAATAAAAACAACTTATATTGTTTTTATTGTTTCCTAGTATTTGATTGCTTATTAGTATCCTATGACTATCACTAAGTGTTGTATCTTAAGATTCTTGACAAATATAAATATATGTATGTATGTATGTATGTATGTATGTATGTATTATACTAAGAGCATATGCACCAAAGATAAATTCCTTGTGTGTCAATCACATTTGCCCAATAAAGAATTCCTATTCTATTCTATTCTATTCTATTCTATATTTATTAGCCAATCGTACCTTATAACCACACAGATGAACTATATAACCAAAGGCCCCAAAGAGGAAAAATTCTACTAAAAACAGCAAAATCAAATAAAATATTGGCTCCTATCGAAGTGGACAGCAAGTAAACTGAGTTACAACATGGAAGTAGCCATTGGCATGAGTTTCTTTAAAACTCTAAGTTCCAAGCTTGCCCTAAATATTGTATGGTACTCAAGTGTGGTCTCTGTCTTGGGACCAGAGGGTTCCAATCACATTTCCTGCTAAACCCAGATTGGCAGTTGATGGTCTTCTAAACTTAGAATCAGGGGTGCCTAGAAATGACATGAGGTGTGGCTAAAAAGCCCAGATGATGGTCCATTTCGAGCCTCAGTCACCCCATTGTGACCACCAACCTGACTTTTCTGGAACATACTTTGTCTGCCCCTTATGTTAGGATAAGGAAGCTGATGCCAAACTACTAACTGAAGCTCCGGTTTTATCCCTCGGATCTACTTAATGGTCGAACACTTTCCATCAAGATGAAACACGGGCACAGTACAAAAACTAACGGCACATGGGCTATCAACAGAGTTGATATGGTCCTTGCTGCTGGATGGTTGTGCCAAACACGGCAGTTCTGCATATATTAAGTAAAATCAAGTTCCAGGCAGAAATAAACAGCTCCACACCCAGGAAGCAGGGTTGGCTGATAGCTATCCCTGCTTACATTACGAAAGTTAAGGAACGTTTGGACTAGATATATTTTACTCTCAGCATTTATTATACCTTAAGGAACAAATTCTATGATGCATATAAGAAACCTGGAACTAGAAACAATGAAACAGTGAGACTCTAGAAAGAGTGCAGAGAAGAATAACCAGGATGATTCGGGGACTGGAGACTAAAACATATGAAGAATGGTTGCAGGAACTGGGCATGGCTAGTCTAGGGAAGAGAAGGACCAGGGGAGACATGATTGCAAATTTCTGAAGGTTTTAAAAAACTTACAAAATCTGTTTATACCGAGATGACAATTGAGAAAAGATCTGCATATTACCAAAGTCAACAATATTGGCAATCACAAAATACTACAGTGAGTGAACTGGATATTTACAAGTAATAAAAATAACAAGTTTGAGGGCAATATTTTTTTTCTCCCATAAATCTTGAAATCCATATTTTTCCTGTATATTAAAGATGGGGATTTTAGAAATTGGACAGAATCCTTATATAGCTCTAGCAATGCAAATGTTTTGAAGTCAGAATGTGTGCATGCATGAACAGAATTACAGATTCCTGCTGCATTAATACTAAGACCTTAATTCCCCCAAGTGATGATCTGATCTTTACAACTCCGGTGGCTATTTCATCTCCCAGCATGTAGAGACCAAAGTACCATTTCCATTAGATGTTAGGAAACCAGCAAATATATCATTTTGTTTGCTAAATTAGGTGAGAAAGCACAACTTTCCTGATTCGGGAAGTTCTTTTGTGGAAAAGTGAAAAGGCAACAGGATAAAAGATGGTTGAATTTAACTACCCACTTCAAGCCACTCACTTCAGGTTGTTTTATAAATTTGCAAAATTTACTTCAACAGGAAAATAGGAAACAAACTGTATGTGAAAAAAAACAACTGCTGACTCTCATAAGCCAGTCTGCTGTTGTTTTTGTTAGCTTACTCCCACATTGTGTCACATTGTGCTTCTTTCATTCTCACAGAGGGTTTTAGAGAATTAAGAAATCCCCTTAGATAGAATCCTAAGTCTATTTACTCAGAAGTATACCCCAGTAAGTTGTGTAGACCTGCAGTTTAAGGCTCCAGTTTTCTGCATTATTGGCTTGAAGCCCACAGAACTTTACTTCTGAATAAGCAAACGTAGAACTGATTGCATCGTAATCTAGAAGCCTTACTTCAGCCTCACTGCAGCCGCCAGCTTTTAGAAAAAGAGAATTAAAAGAAACATCAGATCAAATTGTGCTACTTTGGCAGGAACAGAGGTGTCTTTTGGCTTTATCCATTCTGACTCAGGATGATCAGGGAGAACATAATCCGTTTGTATATCTCTGAATGATTTACAAGAGGGTAATGAGAGGTTTCAACCTCTGTAGTAGTAATAATTAGTGATACCTTTTTAAGCTGCTTCACAGATGAAGTCAGGAGAATTTGGCAGAGCATGAGCTTCAAGGTACTTTGCTCTTCATCCTGAAAAAATGAGGACCTGCCTAACTTACTTTCACATCACATGCCAAGGACATGGTCTACATATGATGCTCAACTGCAGCTCTCAACCTCTTGCAATGGAGGTTGCTGCCAGATTCTGGTAATGCCACCTGCTCTAACAGGGATCTAATCGATTCTTCGAGCCCAGAGATCAACCCATTCTCCCATTAATGGGATTTATCTATACATCCTCAATTACTCTACGGGTCTTTCTAAGGACATCAAGATCCTAATCAGATCAAATCTTTTTTTAATCTTCTCCAGTCAAACTCTGAACTCACAGCATGTTGCTATTAAATGTGCATTTGTGTTTATTTCCATAGTCATAATGCACACTGAAGATGGTATTTAATTTCCTCCTACCAACTTAAACTAAACTTAATCAGGGCAATTCCTAAAGAGTTCCCTTCCCAGCCCTGCAAGGTCTTGCGTGGGTGTGGTTGTCTCCAATTCTGGAGACTCCAGCTGATCCCACCCAGGACTTGCCCCTGACCAAAAAGGGCCAGTTGGCCAATAGCTCTGTCACCTCGTTCCTTTATCTATGCAAGTAGATTAAATTATATGCAGATTAAAAGCTCGGTCAGGGTGCTGCAGGCAGGAAGGCGGCTCAGAGGACTTGTATTAGCAAGTCTCTAACTCCGAAGTCGCCCTTTAAAAAAAAAAAAAAAAATTCTCAGGCGTTTGGGAGGCGGTTTGTCCCCGGGGCAATTTTTGGAAGCCCGTGTCTCCTGACTTCCCAGGCAGGCTGGGATTCTCTGCAACGCTGAAGTTTCCCTCTCTCTCCTCCCAGAGGCGTTTTGCTGGTTTCCCTGCATCTGGCGCAAAAGGGCTGCAAGGTTGGACGGGTGACAAAAGCGCACTTTAGGGATTTCTCCAGCCACAAGGAGAGCGAAGGGCTGCGTCGGTCCGGATGGGTTGCAAAGCGAATAAGAGTCAAGGCGAGAATCGGGAGGGGGGGCGCGGGGGGNGGGGGGGGGGGGGGGGGGGGGGGGGAAGCGAGGGCTGCAACGGCCAAGAAAGGGAGCAAGCAAGCAAGGAAATCCGTCGACTTTAATCCTGCACAGATTAAAATCCAATAAAGTTGGCAGAGATGCGGAGGAAGCTGCGTGCGATCGGGGGGGAAAAAAAAAGAAAGGCACAAGTGCAAACGACGACCATGGCCCTGCCTGGAGGGAAAGCGGCGTGCAAGAGCAGATATTTGGGGTGGGAGCGAGTATGGAGTAAGGGGGTGGGGAGAATTTGGCTCGCATTCAGAAAAATGGAGAGGCAGCTCTGTCAAACTCCGAAGGGTTTCTGAAATGCGGTGATTGTTTGGGTGTAAGAGGCTGACACTGTAAAACCGCTTAGAGAGGGATGCCAAAGAACTACGAAGCGGTATATAAGTCTAAGCGCTATTGCTATGGTCTCAGCCCTCCGAGGTGAATAAAATGAGGAGCCAGATTGTTTGGGGGGGGGGGACGATGACGACGACAAGAGGCTGCCTCTATAAACTGCTTCGAGAGGACTGTAAAGCCTTATAAAAGCAGTATATAAGTCTAAGGGCTATTGCTATTGACTCAGCCTTCCATCCTGCCAAGGTGGGTAAAATGAGGACCCAGGTTGTTGGGGGCCAGGAGGCTGACTCTGTAAACCGCTTAGAGAGAGTCGCAAAGCACCATAAAGCGATATATAAGTCTTAAGTGCTATTGCTATTGTCTCAGCCTTCCGAGGTGGGTAAAAGGAGGAGCCAGGTGGTTGGGGGCAAATCGGCTGACTCGTAAAACCGCTTTGGAGAGGCCTGCAAAGCACTGCGAAGCGGTATCCAAGTCTAAGTGCTGTTGCCATTGCGATCCCTCCTGCCCTCCCGGCGCAAGGTGGCAGGGAGTCCTCAGGGTGGGAGTGGGGGCTGTGCGCGTGCACGCGTGTGCGCGGTCCCGATGCAAACCACCTCCGCACCGGCAACAGGGCCAGCGGAAAGACACAGGGCGAGGACGGGCTAAACTTGCAACTTTCCAGGTTCGAGCGCTTCGGCTCCTCCTGCACGCAGGGACGGCGCGCCCCTTCCCCTCCATCGGGTTGGAAACGCGGCGTCAAGGCGGGCGCGAAAGGACCGCTGTCTTCTTGCCTGACAATCGGGAGGCCGCGGGTTCGATCCCAGACGGAGGCGAATATTTGGCGGAGGCTCTCCCTTGCTGGAGCGTTGGGGGTTGGACGAGATGGACCTGCCCGGTCCCTTCCAACTCTTTTGTCATTCTGTGAAGCCAGAATCGCGGGGGAAAGCGCTCAAGAAGGAGAGCAGAAGAGTTGGAAGGGACCTGGGAGGTCTTCTAGTCCAACCCCCGCTGCTCCAGCAGGAAGCAAAGCGCGCCGCAAAGCAACCGCTCCTTTCCCACGGCCGGGGGTCGGGAAAGCCTCAGAGCCGGACCCCGAAGGCGGTAACCCCCGGCAACTTACCAGCCTCCTCCCCGGAGCTCCGCGGCTGGGAATCCAGGCGCTGTCCAGCTGCCGTTTCACCGCCCCCCCCACCCCCGCAATCGGAGGGCCGCCTGCCTCTTTGGCTGCCAGCGCCGCAGAGCCCATATATCAGCCCCGGCTTGGGCGCTGATTGGCCCGCTGCCGCCGGTTGCGCATTCCAACTGGGTGACGAGAGAGCGAGGCCCCGCCTCCCCGGGGGGGGCTGCTTTCGGAGAACGGCGGGGCCGCCTCGCCGGGGAGGGTGGGTGAGTCAGCGGGGGGAATTCTGCCGGGCGGGCGGGCGGGCGGGCGGCTTTCCCGCTTCTTTGCCGGCAGCGCCTCAGGGAGATGCTCGGGGGACATGAAGGGACCGTGGAGGGAAGGGGGGGGGACGGGGGAGTGCCGACCGCCGGCGGGGAGCAGAGGGAACTTTCCGGAGTCAAACACCCTCCCCCCCCCTCCCCCACACCCGAGCGTTTGGAAGCAAAGTCGCCTTTCGAAGAGGCGACCCCGAAACTCTATGCAGGGCTCCCCAAACTAGACCGCTTGAACAGCTTGTGGACTTCAACTCCCAGAATCCCTGAGGTAACATGATTGGAGGAGGAATTCTGGGAGTTGCAGTCCACAAGTCTCAAAACTGTCTGTCTGTCTGTCTGTCTGTCTGTCTGTCTATCTATCTATCTATCTATCTATCTATCTATCTATCTATCTATTCTATCTACTATTCACTTCTCAGGCCATGCCATCCATCATTCCATCCATCATCTCTCATCTATCTATCTATCTATCTATCTATCTATCTATCTATCTATCTATCTTATCTATCTCTATCTATCCATCTATCTCATCTATCTATCTCATCTATCTATCTATCTATCTATCTATATCTATCTATCTCATCTATCTATCTATCTATCTATCTATCTAATCTATCTATCTATCTATCTATCCATCTATCTCATCATCTATCTCATCTATCTATCTATTCTATCTATCATATCTAATCTATCTATCTATCTATCTCTATCTATCTATCTATCTATCTATCTATCTTATCTATCTATCTATCTATCTATCTATCTATCTATCTATCTATCTATCTCATCTATAGCAAGATCTTCAAACTTGGCAGAGTAAGACTTGTGGACTTTAACTTCCCAAATTCCTGAGCTAACATGATTGGAGGAGGAATTCTGGGAGTTGCAGTCCACAAGTTTAAACTGTCTCTATGACTCACTACTATCTATCTATCTATCTATCTATCTATCTTCTATCTATCTATCTATCTATCTATCTATCTATCTATCTATCTATCTATCTATCTATCTATCTATCTATCTATCCATCTATCCATCTATCCATCTATCCATCTATCCATCTGTCTATCTATCTATCTATATCATCTATATCAAGGGTCATCAAACTAGACAGCTTGAAGACTTGTGGACTTCAACTCCCAGAATTCCTGAGCTAAGACAACTGGAGGTGGAATTCTGGGAGTTGAAGTCCACAAGTCTTCAAGCTGTCTAGTTTGATGACCCACCTCCTCCACAGAAACTCTCTGGAGAATTTGAGGGGGGCTTGGAATACAGCTTGGGAAAGGGGGGGGTGTCTCCCAACTTGGCTGGCTGGGGAATTGTGGGAGTTGAAGTCCACAAGTCCTAAATTGGCTGAGTTTGGAGGGGGCTGTGACAATTTGCCACGGCCCACACTCAGGTGCAGGACAAAAAGTCAACACTAAAGATCAAAGAATTGGTGGGAAAGAGCAGGGCTCTCCAACCTGAGCAACTTTAAGACTTCTGGACTTCAACTCCCAGAATTCCTCAGCCAGCAAAACAGGCTGAAGAATTCTGGAAGTTGAAGTCCAGAAGTCTTAAAGTTGCCAAGGTTGGAGATCCCTGGGATAGGATCATTAAAAGAAAGGGTGCAAAGAGGAAGGGACAGTATCAGTGGTGAGGTTCAAATTTTTTTTACTTCCGGTTCTGTGAGCGTGGCTTGATGAGTGTGGTGTGGCTTGGTGGGTGTGGCTTGGTGGGCATGGCTGGTGAAGGCTTCTGCAAAATCCCCAGTCCCTCCCCACCCCACTAACCTACTTTCCAGCTCCGTTCTCCTGTGCAGGGCAACCAAAGAAGATCCAGACGATCAGCTGGGAGTCATGAGAGGCAGAGAATAGATGGGATTGGCGGGGCCAGTCAGAGGTGGGATTTGCTGGTTCTCTGAACTACTCAAAATTTCCACTACCGGTTCTCCAGAACTGGTCAGAACCTGTTGAATAACCACCTCTGGACAGAATGAAATGTGAATGGCAAAAACTTAAATTTTTATTTATTTATTTGAAATTAGAATTAGATTAATAGAACTTGGAAGGGACCTTGTAGATTATCTAGTCCAACCAACACCCCCCCCCCTGCCCCGCCCAAGCAGGAGATGCTACACCTTTTTGGACAAATGGCATTCCAATCTCTTCTTGAGAGTCTCAAGTGATGAAGTTCCCACAACTTCCAAAGGATAAATTGTCCTGTGGCAAGTTTTCCCTGCAGTGAGTTGGCCGTGATCAGTTGGCCATAGCAGTTTGGCCATGGAGACTTGGCTGTGGCAAGTTGTCCGATTCCCTCCAAGAAGAATAGATCTACGGCAATCCCCATGGATGGTCTGGCAGAAACAGAAATCCCCCTTCCTATGGACTTAGGAGTACTCTGCACACATTTGCATTGTCATATATCTGCATAATTCATGTGACAGCTGTAAAAGACGAGCTGCACTCTACTCCCTTATATAGTTGCGTGAATAATTGTCACTACTGATAAAATGACTAATACTTTCATTTGGTTATGTTGCTTTTGCATATTGCTTAACATCACTAAATAGTTTATACATTCATAAACAGTAATTAACTATATACATCCATAGCAATCAACATATTTCCCACCTTCATTCATTCCTTTTCCACAGATATTTGCAAATAGATGAATGCTTACCCCATTAATTCAAAGCAAGCAGACTTTCTTTTTCCTAATTGTCATTAATTCTTCAGTCTCCAAACAGTGCAATATTTTCTTTACATTTATCATGTTTTTCTCATTGCATTTTTGTCACCTAGAAATATATTTTCCCCCCTCTTTGGATCACAATCATAAGGTTGCACAAAGTTTTTTTTAATCAAAAGGTATCCCTGATTCTTCCATTATTGTGTTCAGTGGGGCATAAACGTGGATCTATTGCCAACCTGTGGGTTCATGCACACCCAGACCAATCTTGATGAAGCCAATTCATGTGTTGCGACATACATTTCAGTCCTGTCATTCATAATGAAATCTTATAATTCCCCCTGAAGATGTTCATGAATATGATATCGATAAGATCTGACCACTTCAGGTTCATTGGCACCTTTCCCATACTTTTAGTTTCGTAGACATGTGACATAACTTTTTCCCTTCCTTCTTATTTGTTAATTCATGCTCTTTACTGCCTACTCCTCCATCTCAAGTCACCGTATTTTATATGGCATGCCATGGTCATTGTTCTGAGCTAGGCTTCCCCAAAAGCACGAAGCTGACTCCATGTCCCAATAAAACCCCTTTTATTTGGTTTACTGTGAATTCCTCTCCAGCAAAGTCCTGGCCAACAGTCCTTCAAGATAGTTCACAGTTACAGACCTTTATCAGGCTTGGAGAGCTGCCAGGCCGATATCTTTCAGATGCCACATTGTAGCAGACAATACTTGGCAAGAATGCAGGAACAGATCTTCACCCAAATGAACTAATTGTCTCCTGCAAAACCCCACTCCCCTTTCGCTCCTCTTTTATTCTTCTTCTTAGTAAGATAAAGAAAATTACACCTGTGGCCCGTCAATTTTGGCTGTGCCACAAGCATTACCAAAGCCCAGATTTATACAAAATGTGTGCTTAGCATTATTCAGTTGAAAACTGGGGCTCTAAACTAGGATTTCTGTCTTGCAAGCCCACATATTATTGTCCTTATCCTATTACTCCTATACGAGTTACATCTCATATACTAACATGATCATTAGACATGAAACCAGGGTCACCATTATTGCCCACTTTAGAGATGTGTAATCTGGACCCACAAGGACTGAATACTGGGACAGACCCCAACAACATTCTTAATTGCAAAATTTCATGTGAAAATTTCATGTTTAACATGCAAAATTTCATGTTAAATTATGTTGCAAGCTGCCCAGAATTCTTTGGATGTGAGATGGATGGCAAATACATTTTATAAATAAATTATAAAGTAAAACATGAAAAGTTGCCACTGATTAGTTGCCAAACCATGTACTCTGTCCAGATATTTTTTAACTACTTCTTGTTTTTTTCATATGCCAAGCAGCATCTTCAGTTTTGAGGGGTGTAAGAAGTGGCCTTGTGGGTGCTTCCATGTTATGACGGAGTTCATGTATCTCAGGCTTAATGTCCTTGATTTTGTCAATAAGTCACCAATTGCAGAATGTGGCAAGGCCATTGTTCACAATAAATACTGAGCACTTCCTGAGTAAAGGAAAAGGTTCCCCTTGCACATCTGTGCTGGTTGTTTCCGGCTCTACGGGGCAATGCTCATCTCCATTATAAAGCCGAAAAGCCAGCGCTGTCTGAAGACGTCTCCGTGGTCATGTGGCCGGCATGACTAAATGCCCGAAGGCGCATGGAACGCTCTTACCTTCCCACCAAAGGGGTCCCTATTTTTCTACTTGCATTTTTTACATGCTTTTGAACTGCTAGGTTGGCAGAAGCTGGGACAAGGAATGGGAGCTCACTCCATTATTCGGCACTAGGGATTCAAACCGCTGACCTGCCAACCTTTCTGATTGACAAGCTCAGCATCTTAGCCTCTGAGCCACGTGTCCCAGAGTATTCCCTGAGTATTCGGATGCATAATCCTCCTTTGGCATCCATCATTCTCATGCAACCAGCCTTGTCCCATCCTCACATTGTAAGGGAAGCATCCAAGTCTTCAACCTTTCCCAAGATGTCTGCAGGGAGGTCAAAGAATCAAAATGGTGGTTGCCACTGAACACTTGAAGTCCCATTCTGTTTTTACCGATGTTTTATGTACTACTATTGCTTGTGTTGTGGCTGCCACTTTTACTCTTTACTCTTTTCTGTTTGCCAAACACTATCCATCCACAAAACCTGTAGGAGAGATGAGAGTGTGTCAATTAATGCACCCTTTCTATTGCCTCAGCATTGGTTGAATTAGGCTACAGATTACCTACAAGGAAAGGCTCTAGTGAGCAAGCAATCATTAAAAGCTGGCTTTATTGTAGAGATTGTGCAAGGATCAATGCTTGCATAGGGTAGAAATTTTTGACACACTATTGATTTAGAACAGTGGGAAAAGATTGGGAATACCAATTATAAAATAACAAAACTGACGTGGCTTACAAGGAAAACCAACACAAAATATTCTATCGTTAGTATGAGGCGCCTTCACAATTGGCTAAGATCTATCTGTGCAATCAAGGGTAATCCTGTGTCGTGGCCATTATCTTGGATTTTTTGGACCCTGCTCTGTGGAGACACCTGATGAAATCACAGAGGCCTGGTGTTGCCTCTGGACAGCAAGAGTATCTATGTGGAAACCTCTGCAAAAGTAACAGCAAAAGTAAAAAAAAAAAAAAA